>PVKZ01000059.1:152500-237500 GCA_004027375.1 Macroglossus sobrinus | reverse complement strand
AAGTCTATCAATCTTATCTAGGGATAATGTGGATAGAAAGCACTCTCCAAAAATAAAATATAGTATTTTAATTTAATGATAAAGTGATGCACAGTTAAAAACTTTTTTTTTTTTTTACGAGGAGAAACTTTCAGAAGACTTGAGAAGTAATTTTAAGGTAGCATTTTGTTACTGATAGTTGGAGAAACCTATTAGAATCTTTTCTCCTTAAAGTACTTTTAAAGAAAAAATGAAAATACTTTCCCAATTAGTGATTTGGGACACTACTAAAATCATTTTCTAAAGCTATACCTTTTTCACAAAGTGACAAGTTTCTGTTTCAGAATTTTTCTTAATCTTAAACAATTTCTTCTCTCAACATATGGGTGTCTATGTCCTATAAAATCATATATCTAGGTTTTACATATTATGAAGAGATTTTGGGTTATTGATATCTTGAGTAGATATAAAGGATCACAATATTAAGGTTAGGCTGTTAACTGGGATACTCAATTTTCACTGAGATTGCAAATGCCAAAACAGAAACAAATACTTTTAATGAACATAATCTGTTCCATTTTCCCTGCAAGGGAACTAATTTTTCAAAGGAAATTTAATTTTATCTACATAGGCATGCCTCATCACTCTAGCTCTTTTTCAGTTATCCAGATTTTGCATTTCTTGTGGATTTTCTTGCACTCCTTCTTCCAGGTAATTAATATAATTTAAATAAAACTGTATTTAACATAACTCATGGCACCATGCAGAACACCATCCTCAATTTAATATAATGTCATCATTACCTTTGGTATGATTCAACTGATGGTCCATATGTATTTTAATTTTCCTAAAATAGTATTAACCATTTTGATAAAAATTCACTTTTAGCTTCCTTTGTATTGAGTATTAATTTTATAATTATATTCTATTAAAAAGTAAACATACTAAGAGTGTTCAAGTTTATTTAATTTGTCCTTCCATTCCCATATACTTATTGTTTACTTTTCTATTGTTTTTGACATATTTTACATGCATTCTGAATGGTGTCATTAGCTGATAGCAAACTCAAGAATGCCAGTTTTATATGCCCTACACATAGGTTTACATTATTATAAACAAAACAAAACAAAATAGGATTACCTCCACTTAAAAGATATTCCCTAAGCAGGAATTCATTCATTTAAAATAAACATTAATTGTGCAACCACTACTACACAGCACTTAACTAGACAGTTCCTCAAAGATAAGTTGGTTCTAAATTAAAAATCTAGCTAGAAAAAAATTATGAAACATTAGGAAACAACTGTTCTCTTTACCACCACAATGCAGCCTTCAAATTGTCCCAATTCCTCTGCTTACTTAAATAATTAAACAAAAAGAAACAATGCCTATAGAATTCCAAAATTCTCAAAAAGACATTAAAGACTCTGTGGGTGTATTTCTCCTCATACACTTCATGCTTCCTGTACTCCTGCACTCCCATCATAATGTCCATGCTATGCCCAAGACACGTCCTATTCATTGAGCTCTGGAGATTTTTATCTCATTACTTTTGCTAAGATGAAGTGACTCCTCTTCCCTATCTCCATCTCCTAATCTCCACTACTCACTCAAGATCTACCTCAAATGTCATCTCTTCTGGGAAGCCTTCAACTTATCTAGCAGAATTTAAATTCTCTTAAAATGATTTCTTCTCCAAATAACCGACCTAAATTATTGTATCTTGATAACATGCATCTATATAATGCTATATAATTGAGCTACTTGAACAAATAGTATCTCAAATAATAACCATTTGGTATAATCACATTAAAAATCATATAGATGACGGATATTAGAGACCTAACACTTAGTAATTGAAACAATAGAATTTAGTTGTGCTGTTTAAACTAAAAGCATATGTGTATACATGGTTTCTGGAACCCAAAAAGAACTTCTGAAAATATATTATAAAATATCACCAAAAGTTTTCTAAAGGAAGATGGAGTTTATAACTGAAGAGTTTTCTTGCTTGTTTAAACCAATCATTACAGCGGCTCTTGGGGTTTTTGACATAAATATGAATAGGCGTATGGTATGGTGCTAAGGAGACTATCATAAGTCCGTCTTCTTGGTGTGGATGATCACATTTGCGGATCCAATTCTTACACTCAAAGTATAACCCAAAGCCTTTGTTAAAAATGAAAAAGCAGGCAGTCAATTCTTCAGTGAAACGTGAAAAGCTAGCTCATGTCCGGTGATTGCTTTCCAGCTATCTTAGGCAAACAGTGCATTATTTAAATGTCAGCAGTGGGATTATTTATGTGATGGGAATTTTAAACAAAGTACAATATTTCATAAATTGGTTTATATAAGAAGTCATCCATCGATGAGCCTACTAAGGTAAAATAAAAGTTAAGCAATGGAATGTCAGGTGGCCTGGGTTCTAGTTCCAATTCTTGACTTAATGTGATCGTGGGCAAGCTGCTTAATTTCTCTAGGTCTCAGGTCAACACCTGTAAAATGAGGGGGATGAACTAGATGATCCCTAGAGTATGCTGCAGCTCAAAAAATGGAAAGGAAGAAACACATCTTAAATTTACTTTATCAACAGAACTTAAACTATTGGCACAGACTGACACTTTTTTCTATTTATTTACGAAGCTGATAAGTAAGTCTAAAACAGCCCTAAAATGCTTATTTGGGTTTTTCAGGTCAATAAATCTTGTGCTTTAAATTTTAACTATCAATCTCCCTTCAATTTACTGATGTGTTTCATCTTTACATCTTGTTTTTTTGAAATTCATGATATAATTCATCTCAGTCCGGTGTTTCATCAATTTAACAGTTCTAATTGCCTTATTATCTGCTCCGGTGCAGTAGTAAAGCCTCTGAATATTTCATTTACCTTACCAACAAGAAAATCCCACGTATCTCGGCCTTAAGGATATTGCCTCTACCTCTTGGATGAACAGAGGCATGAAGAACTTAAGCTCTCTGAAAAGCCAATATAATCTATCACTATTTAACTGTTTGTCAATGTTTATGCCCGTCTCAACTCACATTTAATGGGGCTTTTTATTGTTATTTTCCACTATAAAATTTTGAAGACACCTAAATGTCACTAATTCCCCTCTAAGTCTAGCATGTATATTGCAACATTACTTGGGAGACACAACAATAAGGTGCAAATGCCTTTATATGGCCTTAAGTGAGTTAGTTACTTGTTATCTGAGCCTCACTTTCTCCTTATAAAATAGGAAGACTAACTACTCTACAATGTGGTAGTCAATATAAAATAAGAAAAGTTCCTGGTCCGATGTTGCATATATAAGAGGTATTCAGTAATTGTTCGTCAAATCCTTCCCATACCAAGGGCTGTCAATCTGCTTGTTGAACTGGCCAACCTGAAAATGGAGTTTAGTGATCAGATACTTCCATAGGAGTGTTTTCAAATGGCTGGCTGGTTGTAATCCATTACTCAGGGTTGTAATCCAAGGCTCCTGATATCAATTCGCTGGGTTGTTATCAGGGCTGTTTTAATAGAAGAGAACTTAATGGAACTGGAAATATCAGAGTATGTCACAGTGCTAAAAATAGGAATAGTTAATTGAACTCTTTTCCAGTTTTTCATATGTATATGTAGTCATGTACTATGTCATAATGCAAAATAAAATATATTTATTACTCTGGGTTGGAACAGAAAAGTTTGAAATACACTCCTCTATTGAGAAATCCAGTTATCTTTGGTTGGATCGCTTCACCTCTCTGCCCATCCTCCCCAGGGACCAGTATTTCAAGTCAAAAGAGGTACACCAGCACTGTTCCTCTACAGAAAGTTTATATGTATGTTTGAAGTTATCTGCACTGTTAGTAAGACCAAGGAGCAGAAATTTAATGCTTTCCTTAGAAATACCTTTCTTAACTATTCAAGTCCTCATCTCATATTTTTCTTCTTTTGAAACACAGTTATCAAGTAAAAGGCTCCCTGGGGGACTTAAAAAAAAGATTTAAAGAAATTTACAACCATAAATCCAGTTACCCAAATAAGAATGAAACATTACAACCTAAAATGTAATCCATAACCACAAATTTCAGTGCACTAATATTTTAGGAGAATATTTATTTTGTCTTAAAGTAGAGCCAAATTAAATGGGAGTTAAGGGAAGGCTTTCCCAAGAAAGTGATGTCAAGATTAGGATTTGATGGATGAGTAAAAATTAGCAGAGCAGAAAAGAGAGAAAGGGTATGTGGCAGGAGTAGCAAGCAGGAAGGCAGCATTCTAGGCACTAAGAAGTACATGAAAGATTCTATAGCAAGAGAGAATATGGAAAGTTCGTCTGAGCATTATGTAAGGCTGGTTCACTGTGTGTGGAGAATAGCAAGGCATATAAAGTGAACCAACAGAATGGAGGGCCAGAATGTAATCTTATAAGGTCATATTAAAGAATTTAGATATTTCCTAAATGTAATTGAGTCATTTCAGGTGATTGGCATAAATGTATTTACTTTTTAAAAAGATCACTATGATTACAATATGGAGAATGCAATAGAGAAGGGCCATAGACTAGGGCCAGACAGACAAGGGAGTATTGTAGTAATCCAGAAGAAAGATGGTAGTGGCCTAGTCAAGGGTAGTAGTTGTGGGAATTAAAAGATGTAGATAAGTTGAAAATTATTTTAACCATGGTTAAATGATGGATGTGGCAAGACAAGTGAGCAGGAGAAGCTAAAGGTAACTGGGTGTGGTAGTGCCACTGCCTAAGAGAAAGAGCCCAGGAGGAAGAGTGTGGGAGAGGAAAAATATAAACTATTTCTTTTTAGATCATGTTATGTTTGAGGTGCCTATGCCATTAAAGTAGAAATGTCCAGAGGTAGCTGGACCTAATCTGGACTGATCCACATTAGTATATAGGTTCACTTAGATTCACTGCTGTTGTTAACAAAAGATCAGATTATAGTGTGTTAAGAAGTGACTGAAAAGTGGGAGTGTAGAGCTTGTGAATACAAACTTTTGATAAATTTGGCTCCTAGGGAGAAAAATGAGATAAAGGTTTTTGTTGTTGATTCTTTCAGATTTGAATGACTTCAGGATGCTAGAATACTTATTAAGAAACTGATAAAGAGGTTAAAGACATAGAAAAGAGAACAAACACATAAGGCTAGAGAATAGCCTTCAGAGCACAGGTGGAATGTTGGCTTTCAATAAAAGGTTCAGGTCTTTGATTCTAAGAGGAAGTAATGAGGAAAGCAAGAGTTTTGGCGCATGGGACACACATAAAGAGCAACTGATTTTTGCCATTAGCCAGGGAAGACTTCAGGAAAGAAGCAATGATTAAGAAGAGTTATAAAAATTAAGGAGTAGGAAGTATTATTATGAAGAACTGTGAGCACTGATTCATTAGCCATTTAACTACAAATTAAACACTTCTTGATTAACTAACTTTAAGGCACTATCCTGGATTCTGAAGACTACAAAGCGAATAAAGCATGTTTTAACACTCTCAAGGAGCTTCATCCTTTAATGGACAAAATAAGTGAAATGTTACCTGAGGCCCATAACCTAAAGCAAATAACATTTATTACTTCTTTCTACCTCTTACTTTCCCGTTCTATTACTTTATGTCTCCTCCCTCCTTCTATGTGACTCTCTACTCATCCCTCCTCTTCTCCTTACTTTAATAGCCATAAAACTGGATGAAAAGGGGGTTCTTCCAGGAAAAAAACCTCACAGGGTGATCTGATCATAAATTCCTAACTGGGCAGGTCATGAGAAGTAGTCACACTCCAGGCATGCAACTTTTTAAAGTTATAGGTTTATCTTTGCCTTAAGCAAACCCTGTCCATCTTTCTGTGTGTCTAGGTTAACATACTTTTGAAATAAGCACAACTAACCTCCAAGAGAGCACATAGTCTTGTTAACTATTCTGTAACCCAATCTCTATCTTGCTTTCTCCCACCTTCATTAATCTTCCGTACTTTCCATCAATTTCAAGTGCATAAAGAAGCTGTAAATTCATTCTTCAGAAGCATCTGACATCTTGCTTCCTTGCATGTTGTCAGTTTGACTCAAACTCTTATAAAAAATTCTCTACAGGTTTGGACATTTTTTACATCAATGTCAATGGTCACCAAGAGAATAGAGAAGACATTTGGGAACTTAACATTTGAAGACTTAACTCTCAGTAAATACCCCAAAATGTTCATGTAATATAATTTTGCTGAAATACAATTATGAAAGTTATGAGCTGTGAAGATGATATTCTGCAACAAGTCACCAATATGGTGAATGAGTCTGACAATTGTCTTAATGTAGCTTTCTGTTCTTTATTTTGCCTTTGTGTGATACAACTCTAGAAAATGAATTAAAACACAAGTGGGGAAAAAAAACCAAACAACATTTTGTTTCTTTCAGGAAAAAGACCCAGAAAACAAAGTAAATTGCTAGTGGTAGGGATAACAGTAAGTAAAGGAATCTAAAAAAATTACTGTTTGCAAATTTGGGGATCTGAAAAGTGCTCAGAACACACCGCTCAACAAAACATAAACTGTCTATTGTATTTTTCCCCACTTCTGTAACACTGTCAAGTGACATGACAAACACCAGAAAATTCTTGATTAGCTGAAATCTGGAATAACTACCTCAGATTCTTAAAGATTTGATAATCAACTACAGAATTAAGAAATTCTATCAAACCATTAGACTCAAAAGACAAGCTAGAAGAAATAAACGCCAGAGTCAAAAGTTATTGCTGTACTTAAAAAAAATAGCATATAATGGTTAGAGGCATGGACTTAGAAACCTAGACTCTAGATTATAGAATCTATTTTGCTGCTTATAACTGTATGCTCTTTCAAAAGTTACTTAATTTCTGGGTTTGCCAAGTCTTTGGAGGAGAAAACACTAAGATGGGATTAAACATGCAGTGATTCTATCAGTGCATATACTCAGGAGAGAGGAAATGGGAAAGTAGCTGGAGAAGGCTGGGAAAGTCATCAGACAATGATGTAAGTCGGACCCTAAATGAAGGAGTGAAGAAAGTTTAGGAGAAAGTACTCAAGATTGCCATGCAGTTTTAGCAAGGTCTGGGGAGTCTTCAGGACAAAGTTGGCTATTAAATGAATCCCACGTCTCCCAGGAAAAGGCGTGTCTGCCACTGGCTGTCAGTAGTTTACAGGAAGCAAGGCCTTGGTAAAAATGTAGTAACAATTCACAGTCTAGTACCTGGGGCCTTTGGTTATTACACTCCCTAAGTATGGAGGTCTTCAGGTTCCATTCTCATGGCCACCACAACTTCGTCTAAGAATTTTCACATCTATAAATTCCCTATTTTTGTCTTTCCTATTTCACAAGGTTGTGCCAAGTATCATGGCAGGCACTAGGAATATACCCTTGGTACTTTGAACATTTTGGGCTGGATATTTCTTCTCTGGGGTATTTAACAGCATAACTGGCCTCTACCCACTAGATTCCGGTAGCATCCCCCCACACACATACACATGACAACGAAAATTGTCACTGTGCACCCCTGGGTGAATGAAAGTAACATGGTCTCTGCCCCCAAATAATTTACACTCTACTGGAAGATACAAAGAAGCAAAGAACAAGTAAATACTATGTGGATCATTCAAACTGTCACTCACCTAAAAACCTATGATGGATATTTCCTATAGGAAAAAAAATTATACTTCTTAGCATGACATACACAGCTGGGTCATAATTTATTTTATCAACCTAATCTCTTACTAACTCCTTGGTCCCCACACACCCTAAATGCTCTAGGTACCACAAACACTGACTCCCAATTGTATACTGAGTCACACCTTCCGTGCATTTATACATACAGTTCTATCTAGAATGTGACTTCTACTCGGCCTCAAGAGCCCACTCAAAGGTCCCTTGTGATAAGCTTTCTTTAACCCTAGAGGAGTGGTTCTCAACAGGACCAATTTTATTCCCTACCCCTGACCCAGGGGTGCACAGTGACAATTTTCGTTGTCATGTGTATGTGTGTGGGGGGATGCTACTGGAATCTAGTGGGTAGAGGCCAGTTATGCTGTTAAATACCCCAGAGAAGAAATATCCAGCCCAAAATGTTCAAAGT
Source organism: Macroglossus sobrinus (assembly GCA_004027375.1). NCBI lineage: Eukaryota > Metazoa > Chordata > Mammalia > Chiroptera > Pteropodidae > Macroglossus > Macroglossus sobrinus. The sequence continues at coordinate 229,437 of PVKZ01000059.1, read as the reverse complement.
ACCAAGGGTGAAAAACCCTGCCTCAGAGGCAGTTTGTCATAACCTTGTCTGGGCTGACAAAGAAGCTTTCTTTCCATCCTTACTGTAATATGTAAAAAAAGAAAAAAAAAAAAAACAAGAACAATCATTTTTATGTTCTCTGTTAGTGAAAAATACATCAGTATTTATTCCTCCCATATAACTTCTACAAAAAAGTTTTTACTTAAAGTAATAAAAAGTTAATGTAATATTACTTATTACAGTAAGAACTCTCCAAAAGACTATATAGAATCTAAACTTTCAGAGCAGTGAGGACTTCTCAAAAATAATCCAGAAAATGCACTGAGTTATAGGAATCAAATATAGCAAGTGGCTGTAACAGTTCACTAATGTATCAAAAGCTTAGAAAGGGAATTTAAAAAGTGTTAGTCTTTCTTTAAAAGGCTAATGTCTATTAACAGTTTAAAACAGGGCACAGTAGGGGGTTAATATACTGTTGTCTGAATCACTTTCATCAGTTTAAGTACCTATTAGTCCTTATTAGCAATGTACACACAAGATGCTATTGGTCTTTTAAAGTTTTTTCTACTTCTCATTTTATTTGCCTAGATTCTTTGGCAATAGTGTTTGAAACGAAGTTTAGATTTGTATTTTTCTTCAGAGTTTATATTTTTGAATTTTAAATTTGCATTTGAAAAATGTTTTCTCCTTTTAGGACTCTGTTCAAAAGTAAACTGTTCAGCTATTCTACATACTCAATCTGTTTTTAGCTTATAATTTTCAACAATATGAAAGTACATACTCTTCAAAATTTCTCCAAAAAGGAGAAATGGAGATGATCTCAGGAACCAAAGCAATTCACATGTTCTCTCAAGTAAGATCATTAACGCAGAACTGAATACAAAATGAATTTTCACAGAGTAAAGCTGGCCAGTTTATTAAACTTAGTGCATCAGCGGTTATTCTTTATATATCACAAAATTATCAAATGATAAAACTGAAAAATAACAAGATCAAAGCTCACTGAACCTAGTTTAAAGGACCTGTGGACAAAAAAAAAAAAAAAAGGTTCTGTAAAAAATCTAATTGAAAGTAACCTAGTTGATCTTATATAAATTTCCAACTGGCCATGTCATGATGGGTAATCACACCCCAGGTCTATTAAAGGTTTACCTTCACCTTAAGCAAGTCCTGTCCATTGTTTTTGTGCATGTAGGTTAACACACCTTTGAAGTGCCCCTTTTCAGATCCCTCTAATCTTGTTATCTATCCTGTACCTTGCTTTCTCCCACCTTCATATAATCTTCCTTACATTCTCTCCTTAATTCCAAATGTATAAAAGAAACTGCAAAACTGTCATTCTCTAGAGCATTTGAGATCTTGCTTCCCAGCATGTCATCAGTTTGGCTCAAATAAACTCATAAAAAAAAAATCTCTACAGGTTTGGATATTTCTTACATTGACAGACCAAACTGTGAATACAATCTAACTTCAAAAAATATATATATTTTTTAGAATAGAAAAACCATTCTGAAGAATTCACATTTGTGAAATGACATGGTATACTGCAGTAATTTTAGAAAATTTCCCAATTCTAGCTCTATCAATAATTGGTTGGGTAATCCTGAGCAAATTAATCACCTCTCTTCTTGTCTGTTTGGGGCGGGGGGCGGGTAGAGGGCAGGGAAAGAAAGAAGGACAGGGTATACTTCATTGCTCTACAATTTAGTGTTTTAAAAGGAAAAGATTTTCTCCTTTTAGGACTATATTCAGAAGTGAAATTAATTTAAACTGTTTAGCATACCTATATGCCTCATCAGTTCTTATCTTGTCATTTTCAACAATGTAGAAAGTACTTTCCTAAGAAAAAACTAAACATGGGCATTTCCACTTATACAGTTTAATTCTTTCCAGACCAAAAGGGTGTTAAACTACATGTTAACAAAATACTGTATAAAATTATAATCATTAGTGGGATTACAAGTAGATAAAACTCTTTGAAGGTCAACTTATCACTAGCTCACAAAATTTAAAACACAAGCTACTTGAGCCAGTGAAGGGTAGCAGACTATGTCACACCAAAATATGCCACTTTGGCATGAGAATAATTTTGAGGTGAAGGAAACTTCAGAAAAAGTAGATACAAGAAAAGTAATCTGTCGTCCCCCTATTTACTTAAAAGCAGAACATAAATTTGTAAAAGTGTCTCCCTTTCTCTACGAGAGGATCAAAGTTAATCACCAAAGACAACTCTAGACCCTTATTAGCCAGCCCAGAGATAGCACAAGAGTAATCTATATAACAAACTTTCCTGATTAGCCCTTAACTTCCATTAGTTCCCCCATAAATACTTACCTTCTCACAATTTATCAGAAACCCAAAGTCCTTTTCCTTTGGCTGTCACTTCTCTATAATATATTGTTTAGTGCTAAGATGCTATATAAGGTCAAGGTCTAACCACCCCTTTGAGTTACTTACTACTAAGTAACCCATGTATTTGCATATTACTAAACTTCTGGGTTTTCTTCTCTTATTAATCTGTCTTTTGTCAGTCTAATTTACAGGGTTCCTGCCAGAGTATTTAGAGGAAGTTTCTCTTCCTCTAAACCAGCAATTTCACTTATAGGAATTTATTCTACAGATATATCTGCACATTTGTAAAACTACATATATGCATGAAAATTCACTGCAGTATTTTACAAAACAGTAAATTACTGGAAACAATATAGAGGCTCACCAATATAAAACTGGTTTAAGAAAATGCAGTATGTCCATATAAAAGAATACTCTGCAGCCATTAAAAGGAACTGAGGCTACTCTATATGTTCTAACATGGAAATGCAAAAAATGCAATATGCAAAAGTGTCATTCATTTGATTATCATTCATTTTTGAAGGCATAAACGTAAATGCTTATGCAGGCACATATCTTCAGAAGAATACAAAAGCTCACATGCACATGCGTGTGTGAACACACACACACACACACACACACACGCGAGTAATGATGTTGGTTCCAAGAGGGGATAAATGGGTGGCTTGTGATAGGGCAGCAGACTCATTTCACTATCTATCTTTTTGCACCTTTAGAATTTTGTGCCATGTCCATGCTAAAAATTGTTTGAAAAGACTGTACTAAAGTATTTGAAGACATATTAAAGGGTGGTGATTTCTGTTCTCAAGAAACCTAAAATGTCACAGAGAGTAAATTCATCCACTTTGTAATATTTATCAAGAGTCCTTTTTGTGCCAGGCCTCTGGGTAATGTGTCCCTGTCTTTACAGAGCTTATATCCTATATAATGTACAATATTATAATGGCTAGAGAGAAAAACTAGACCAAGTAAATCAGAAAGCAGACTTCTGACAATTGTAATTTTCACATCACTATCCAGAAAAAAGTGAAAACAGTCTGAGTTTCCCTAAAATCAATTAGCAGGAGCAAAAGGAACAGTGACGGACGTTAAGTCATTAGAAGCAGAAAGTGTAAGAGACATATTAATGGCTGACAATATTACATAAAAGCAAGAGACAGAAAAAATTTAGAGTAAACATGAAACCAAGTTATCACACAACATAATTTGAGCATTCTCCAATTAGGGACTCGGTCATACTACAAAGATGTTTATTATTATCAGGTTTTTAGAGATCTCAGTAGACATGCTTTCCATAGGAAAAATACTATAGTACGTGTTAAGCTTCATAAGCTGTCTCACAAAAGCCTATTTAAACCTATTTAATTATTTCAATGTGCATGAAACACTTTCTATAGATTACTATGTATACCATGAATAATTATATTTCTAATAAGGAAAAAAAAGTCAGAATTCTAACTTGGATGTCAAGAATGCCTCCTAATTTATTGCAGTCCTTACCACAGAAGTGGTGACTTTTCCATCTTCTGGAGATAGGATGAGGGACTGGAACAGAAGGAAGAACACCGACTATGAGAACAGTTAGGTTTCAAAGCAAGATAGGTTCATCTGTCTTCCTCCTCCTCTCTCCCATCCCCCCTAAAGAACAGCACTGAGCTGGAGAAAATAGTTAGGAAGTGAGGGGAAGGGATGAAAGAAGACAGCTTCTTCTCTACTTCTGATGCAGAAGATCAGATCTTAACAGGATACTGAAATGAATAGTAACAGGGGGGCCAAAGTTGAGCCTAAACTAACAGCAGAATTTACAAAACAGAGAGAAAAAGGGAAGGAAGGAAATTCTTAAGCAGTTCAGTAAAGGAAATTACTCCTCACATTATATATAGGTATACATAAATTAGAGATTAGAGTACTAGATAAATCAGTACTCTATTGCAAGTAACATGATTCATTTCAAGGGATTTAAACAATACAGGGCTATTTTTGGCTTGTGTAACTAAAATCCAGGAGAGGATATGCTTCAAGGTTGTCTGATCCAGCATTTCAATAATATCAAGAAATTTCTTTTTGATTCTTCAATACAAACTTCATCCCAAGGTCAGATTCCCTAGTGCTCAAGGAAGGCTGCCAGCCACAGATTACACGGAAGAAAGTACTTCTGTCCCAGAATTCTAAGGAAAGGTTCTGAAATGTACCTGTTTAGATCAGTCTAAATCTCATACCCACTCAAAATCAATTTCTGTAACCAGAAAAAAAAAGGTAATTATAAACATAAGATTAAAAACAGTAGTTAACCCAGGTAGAGAGAGGAGCACATAATTAGATATGCTAGTCATTATTAGATCTTGTGTTAGGTGATGGACTCATATTGCTAATATATTATTTAAAAGTAAATAAATACAGGCCTACAAAAAATAAAAAATGGTCATTCATGAACCAATAATGAGTATGCGGCATAAACCAAGAATTAAGATTAATTCAGTTCTGTATAACTAAGATCTAAAGAAAGAAAATATTGTTGGGGTAACAATTTGGATCCAATTGGCTATAAATCAGAGGTTCCAAAGGACCCCTTCTTTGGTTCAATTAATTTGCTAGCACGGCTCAGAGAATTCAGGAAACCAGTGTACTCACTAGATTACTGGTTTATTACAAAGACTATTAAAGGATACAAATCAACAGCCAGATGAAGAGATTTATAAGGCGCGGTCCTGAATTCAGGACCCACGGAATTGGGGCCCAGCACAGCACCAGGAAGCTCTTTGAACCCTGTCCTTTTGGGTTTTTATGGTGACTTCATTACATAGGCATGACTTATTAAATCATTGGTCACAAGTTACTGATTCAATTTAACCTCCAGCCTCTTTTCCTGCTCCAGAGGACAGGTGATGGAACTAAAAGTTCCAGCCCATCCTTAGGTAACTTACAATTTCCAAAAGTCGCCTCATTAACATAACAAAAGACTCCTTTATCTCTCTAATTATGAAATCCCCAGAGTTTTTGGAGCTCTGTGTCAGGAGTGAAGAGGGAGACCAAATATATTATAAATCACATATCACAGGACTCAAGGAGCTTCTGTTCATGTAAATTATATTTATTAAGTTACTGTACTAAAAATTAAAATTGAGCAATTTAAAATTTTTTTAATTAAAAATTTAAATATATTGTCTATGGCCACGCTACCCTGAATGTGTCCCATCTTGTCTGATCTCAGAAACTAAGCAGGGTCGGGCCTGGTTAGTACTTGGATGGGAAACCACCTTGGAATACCAGGTGCTGAAGGCATTGGAAAAAAGTTTTGAAATATATTTAATTCACCTAAAATAAACTAAATGAACTTAGTGTTAACAATAACCTATTTTTATTGAACATAATAATATTTTTTACAAAAAGCATCTGGCTCTTCCCATAAGTGGCCTGAGGTGACCTCTGAAAATGTTCTGCTATTCACCTGACCCAGAAAACTCCACAAAATCATGCAAATCAAGAGTTTCAAATCTTTGTGTTTACTTTAAGAACACTCATGAAACTGCCCGGGCTGTCAAGGGTATGCATATCCAAAAAGCCACCAAGTATCTGAAGGATGTCACTTTACAGAAGAAATGTGTGCCATTCAGTCATTACAATGGCGGAGTTGGTAGGTGTACCCAAGCCTGATTGGTGGTGGGGCTGTACACAGGGTCCAAAAAGAGTACTGAATTTTTGCTGCACATGCTTAAAAATACAAAGAGTAATACTGAACCGTAGGGATTTAGATGTAGATTCTCTGATCATTGAGCACATCCAAGTGAACAAAGTTCCCAAGGTTTGGTGAAGAATTTACAGGGTAATCCACTCACGGGCGAATTAACCCCTATATAAGCTCCCCCTGCCACTTTGAGAGGGTCCTTACTGAAAAAGAGCAGACTGTTCCTAAACCAGAAGAGGAGCTTGCACAGAAGATATCCCAGAAGAAACAGAAGAAACAAAAACTTATGGCCCAATAGTAAATTCAGCATCAAATTATTGCTAAAAAAAAAAAAAGCAATAGAAAGAAAAGCACCTGGATTATCATATCTGCTGCATTTAAGCTGTTGTGATATCACATATACAACATCCGGAAAACTCTATTGTACTCTATTGTGAGCAAATGAAAGTGAAAAAGGCAAATAATGTCACAGTATTACTGTGAAAATAAATATAACCATGCAGATACCCTGACAGGGTATTAGAGACCCCAATAGATCCTAGACCACACTTCAGAAACCAGTGATAGGTATAGTGAATGGACCAGATAGTTTTAGTAATTTTAGTACTATCTTAGTGAAAACTACAAAGTTCTTTGAGAACACAGAAAAGGAAGAGCTAAGTTTGGAGAGAGCTAGGAAACCTTTACAGAGGTGGTGACATCTGATTTCAGACTTGAGACCAAGTCCTTACACACTAGGCCCCACAATATCTATACCCTTTCCCTCCTACCTTTTGGAGTGTCTCTTAACCCATCCCCTCTTTCACTTGGTTGCTGCTTCTAAGACTGATCAATCTTGCTTGTTCTTTTTCAAGCCTTCGTATTTACTGTTCCTGCTGTCCGAAAGGCTCTTTTACCAATATAATCCCATGGCTGTTCTTAGCCACACCTGGCCATCCTGAAAGTTAAGGAGAGCTGTATCTCCATATACCTGAAATCCATTCAGGGCCCATTCCTTGGTAAATTCTGCCTCACACTGTTATATATGTGCACAAAGTATATAGTAACACTATTAGTAAAAGTGAAAAAATGGATAGAAAAATAAAACTAAATATCCATCAACATGAGAATGAAAAAAATACTAGTACATTCATACAAGAGAATGAATTGGAGCTTTGTTTCAAAATGAATAAATCTCAAAAGTCATAGAAGTATTCCTACAGTATGACATCATTTCCAATTGTTAAAATTTTAATTTATATTTTGATAGGTAACACATGATTTAAAATTATAAGAATTTTCTCCCATCTCTATCCTCCAGATATACAGCTTCTCTCAGGAGACAACCAATGACTAGTTTCCCGTCTGTCTATCTGAAGTTGTTAAGTAAGCAGAACAATACTATAATATGATTTACGTATATCTACATTTAAATTAAAAGCTTAAAAATATGCATGGAAATGATAAAGACCAAATTCAAAATAATAATTATGTATAGGCAAAGGGGGAGAGGAACAGACTCAGAAAGCAGTACTTCAAATGTACCTAATAAATAAGCCATCTTTGGATCAGTCAGATCTATGATGTTATTAAAATATCAGCTCTATTTGGGCATATAAAACAGCATCACAGCAGGAATTATGTTTGTCGATAAATGTCTTACTGGAAATGGAATAGATCATACATATAAACATTAATATTCTAAGGGTTCTGACTATTATTCACAAAATTATCCAAACTTGCTTCCTACAGATTTTCAAATGAAAACACAGAACACATTCATAGACAGAGACAAACATACACATAAAGGGATCAAAAGACCTTTCATTTCCACATTCCACTTGCAGAATATAGCTTGTGGTGAGAAAATCATGATCATGAGTGACCTTAACTTTCTCCCTTCCCAGCTTGAAGAGACATCTGGTTGCCAGCTGTGTAGCTCCTAAGAGTCAGTGCTTACCAAGTAACTGGCAGAAGGTGGTAAAGAGCTGACCACGTATAATCCATTTTAACACTGCTTTTGACTATCACTTTACAGAACTGGATACGTAAAAGAAATTCCAAAATGAGCTGGCTCAATTTCAAGGTAGGAAGTTGGCCATTTTGGCTTTAATTCAAATAAAATGAGAGAACAAAGCTATTAAAGCTTACAGGAATAATTTACAGAGCTCAGTCCTTAACCTATCCCAGATATTGTCCACCATACTTCTTCCCACCATTACTTTAAATATGAGAAGTGTATAAATAGATGAAGCTAAACTGGGAAAACTGTTATCTCCATGTCTACGTAAGTATATTTGTCAGTCATATTTTTCACTTTTATGTCAGTATAAAATATATATTCAGTGCACGAGTAATGTATATCAGTATGGCATATATATACATACATATATATAATACAAATATATATAATAGCGTGGAGTTTTATTTATCTTTGATGTTGTTTTAATGCCTGCTGTACAGTGTATGTATATCATATACACAATTATATGTCAGAGGTATAAACAAACTTGGGAAGATGTCACAGTTTGGAAAGGTGCTTGCTTTATTAAAAAAAAAAAATCAATACAATTTCCCCCACAGATTCATGATGTAAAATTCTATAATCAAGGCTTGTAGATTTGTAATTATGGTATGTCAGCTACATTTAAACAAGAGTGTTAAAAGATTGTTAAAGTTAAACTAACACAATTGCAGTGTGAATTGTCCTAGTCTCATTCTAATCTACTGGTGTCACTTTCATTTAATCAAAGCAAAACTATGGGCCAATGTCAGTGCTATTTCCAAATGCCTAAACGTTCTTTCTTCACACTGAATTTTAAGCCATTATCAATCTAAAATGGTTACAAAAAAATATATTTAAGAAAGTACTTTTAATCAATTAATTCACTGCCATGGACTAGCGTAGCAGACTTTATTGAAAATAAGTTGCCTTTAAAGTTATTAACTTTTATGTTAAATAGATGAAAACATTTTGTTCTTACAGAATTTCTTGAATTTACTATGACTCTAGTAAAAAAAAAAAACTTACAAACACAAATCCTATTTGGAAACTTATTGTAGACATGTCATTTAACTGAAATGCTATAACAACATTTAAAATATCCCATATTTTCACCTACATTAGTAGATAAAAATTTTATAAATCACTATTTAAATTAATATTTTTAAAAAGTTACTCTGGCATGGATTCATATTTAAGGGATGCATTTAAGTTTTAATTTAAGTAAGGTACAACATTCAATTCACAGCTATATTATGAGCAGACAGTCTCCAAATAACATGAAAAAACAGTTACATTAGCTAGTTACAGAAAAGTTATAAATGTTAATCATCCTGGTTTGGGGTTTTCCTAGTTTTAGCACTGAAGAGTCCACATCCTGGGAAATCCGTTAGTCCCAGGTAAACCCAAAGCAACTGATGCCACCTAGATAAAAGAAAGGGAGCGGGGGAGTGGGGGGTAAGACAGGATTTTACAGTTCTGCACTGGAGAAAAAAATTGGAATAGTATTTGGTAACATCCTGCTAGGGCTGCCAGATAAGCTGTTACCCAGTCAAGGATATCAGGAGGTCTAGCAATCTTCCTGATACATGGATCCAAATCTTTATAAAGAGCCTGCCAGACCCAAACCTACCACTAATATCCACTAACAGTGACTCACATATAATTACCCATCCAGCTCCTAGTGCGCACACCTCTCTAGTTTCATAGCCAGAATTAGTCCTGTAAAAACAATCCTGTTTCTGGGAAGGGGATATTTAAGAAGTCCTAGGAGTCAGAGGCTCAGGACCAAGTCAGCCTTATTGCTGTCCAATTCTCACCTTGTAAGCCATTCCTAGTAACTGGACTCTTTCCTTGCTCCTAAGGATCTAACCTCTCTCTTCAAATTCATTTCCACAAACTGGATACTTTGCCTTTGTTTCCAAGTGAGGTAACAAAGTTTCTTTAAAATCAGGGCACTGTAGGACTTCTCCCTATTTTCCTAAGGCCCCAAATAATGCCCTTGGAACTTCCTTGTATTCTCCTTTCTAATATGGTTGCCACCCAATAGACTGCCTTCGCCATTTTGCCAACATGCTGAAACACCCATTTTCCACTCATTGTTTGAGCTCCCTAATGCTAGATACAACCATCTATTTATTGTTTGTTTCCATACTCCCATAACAATCCACCTGCCTATACAGATTTCTTCCTAAAACCCACTACAGGTAACTTTTGGATCACCTGAAGTATTCCAGCAGATCTGATTAGACACCAAACTCTAAGAATGCACCTTGTAGTATAGTTCACCCAAACTGAACTCTAGGACTATTACTTAGAATATATTTCTAGTGGCTCTCTATTCCTGGAGAGAAAAATGAAGGAATTGGGGGCATGAAAGATGACTTTAAACCTCTTCCAAATATAAGTTGTGACTTTTGAAGAGAAATGAAGCTATGGGAAATGAACTTCTGACTAGAAAAATGGTGCTGAAAATAGAAATTGGTTTTTAGACCATTGCTTTAAGAAACTAATGAACAGAATCTTGTTCACAAAACCAAGAACATGTCTGAACCATGAAACTAATCAAGAATCTTTGAAATTAAATTTGGAGAGAGGAGAAAAATGCATACCTTTAAAAACTTTTTATGACGAAAACTTTTAAACACATATAGAGAATATAATGATAGCCATGATCATTCAGCCCCAGCAATCATTAATGTCACCCTATTTGCCTCATCTATTTTCCTTTGCTGAGTTAAAATGTAGAATTTAGAAATAGGATAATAAGACAGAAGATGAAAAAAGTCATAATAAAATAAATTTTAGGAGAATAGAACAGAAGAGTAGAGAACAATATTTACAGATTAAATGGTTATCAGGCAAAATGAGTAATAAACAGCTAAAATAAAAACTTTAGTTTTTTTTTTTAAAACACATCTCATTGCAGTATTTGTGGGAAAGCTCTACACCAAAATGTCAACAGAAAAGCCATGAAAAAAATGTGTAGCAGACATTTCCACTAATTATTAAGCACTTTGACGTATGGTAAATTATATAAAGGTTTCACGAAAATAATGTATTAATTGAAGAATCAAAATTCAAGTTTGATATGCTCCTTTCTGAAACAAGCTGAAAATAAAACTTTATTTTCAAGCAGTTTCTATAAGTATATTGCAGTTTTGAAAGCCTAAAAACGTAGCTAATTATCTAAGTTTGTTTTCTCTAGAATATGTACTATAAGCATATAACTAATTGAACTGAATAATTTCATAAAGTAGTATAGATCATTAGGATGAGAAATGACAAGGTCATACAGGTAATTAATGGGAAACGACCATCAGAAGTCATTTCTCATGACTTTCAGTTGAAAGCACTCTCCTTTAAATCTTTCGCCAAATAGATTTACTAAAATGATATAACCAAAGTCTAGCAAAAGTGAATGACAAAACCTTGAGGTAACAGTGCAAATTATTTATATTTTCAATAATTTCTATTAGCGCACATTAAAAAAAAATACTTTAAAGTGCTGTACTTCAAAAAGATACTTTTAGAGCAGAAACTTTGGTTCTTTTCCTTGTTCTGCCACGAACTGGTACAGTGATCTAAGACAAGTTTGGTTTTTCTACTTTAACTTCATTCAACCTGTTTTTCAACTGTAAAACAGGAATACAAACCTTTATTAGCCACTGGCTATTTGCCACGTACTATGTGAGACAGCATAGCAGGCATTCCTTGCAACAACTGCATGAGGTAGGTACTTACTTCATTTTACATGAGGAAACTGAGGCACAGTGTAAAAGGAATATATTCAACAATACATTATAAATGGCAGAATCAAGATTTGAACCCAAGCAGTCTAACTTCAGAAATGTCTGTGCATTTAATTCGGAGGCAGTATCTTAAAAAGTAAATCTATTCTTCCCTTTGCCTTGTACTTCCTCTGGTGGAAATATTTTTAAAGAGACAAAAGGTGTGCAGAGAGGAAGAAGCCAGCTGGCTAGGATGAGATATTTCTACTGCAAAATAACTTGCTTCTTCCTAAGTTATCTTTTCTCTTGGAATGCCTCATCAAAAACTTTGATCCTGGGTCTGAACAATAAGTTCTAATATACACGGAGGTGTCTAACAACAGTCAGTAATTAGAGCGAAATACAGGATTGGTCTACCTAGAATGGTTATTTAAACACCTCCTCCCAACTTCTGGGGCGAGCTTCGGGAAAGTGGACTGGGGAGCGTTAGCCCACAGAAGTTTGATGAGTGTGCTGGAAGTTCACGCCCCAGTTGTTAAAGACTGCGAGTCCCGCCTGCCATGTTAGATCACCGGGCGCCGACGAGGTCTCATTTTTAATGAGGGCGGGCTCTCCGCGTACTCCCGAAACTTCAGAACGGGCTTGCGCGTCCACCTGAGGGCAGGTGATGGACTGAACCCGCCTCCCTCCCGGCAGGTGGCCGGAGAGCCCCGGGGCGCGCGCGCACACAGTGGCACAGTGGCACTGCCGCCCCTCCGGCTCGGGCCGACCTCGCGATCGCGGCCACCGCCCCTCCTGCTCCCCGACCGCGGCGCCGAGGGGCGGGGTCGCCGCCACCCTCGCCGCTCCACCGTAAGGGCTGTGGGGGAGAGGCGGGGTAAGGGCTGCCGGCCCGCAGGCTCCGGCACCGGCGCGCCCCGTCCGTCCCTGCCCCGTCCCCGCCGGCCGCGGAGCCGCAGCTGAGGCCTGGCGTCTGGCAGCCGCCTCGGGCCTGCACGCCGCCCAGCCTCTCCGGCCGCCATGAGGCGAGGGAGAGGCGGCGCTGGCGGCTCCTTACCGCTTCACCACGCCGGTTTTGATCTTGATCTGTCTCACGCGAGGATCGGCCATGGTCCCTCGGGCGCCGCAGGAAGGGGGGGGCGGAGAGCCGGGGCAACTGAGCACAGAGCGCGCGAGAAGGCGGTTGTGTCGGCGTAGCCGCCGCGGCCCCGCGCGCATGCGCAGACGCTGGCGCGGGCCTGGCGCCCTTGCCACACCCGGGGGGCGGGGGGCGCGGGTCCCGGAAGCGGGGCTTCTCGCGCCTGCCGTCTGGCTCCCACCTCCCCGCAGTTCCCGCGTCGCAGGACCCGCCCGTGTCTCACTCGGACGGCCCTCCCTTTCGTGCTCGAACAGCACTCATTTTAGTGTGGACACAAGTTATATTTTTCCCGGTATCCACAGCCTGGGCGTTCCGGGAAACTTTGGTATTTCCCCGAATAGATTGGGTTTTGACATTGCGAGATGATTCGCTAAATGGACAGAGTGACCTAAAAATCGTATTGAGGATATTTTCGTTGTCATTATATGATGTCATATGGAACAAAGAGATGTGTGTTTAATGAAATAAACTACCAACATGCACAGTCAAGAAAATCACTTGTAAATTATATATACATGTGTATATATATATATGTATATATATGTATATATATGTGTGTATATATATGTTTATATTTACACACACGCAAATATGTAAATATGCACCTCTCAAAAGAAATGAATATAGGACTTATTCGAATAATCATTATCTCTGGTTTATCTTAAATATTCAACTTACAAAAATGTGTGTGGCAGCGAAAAGCTTGCGCTTCGTGGTCATGCAGACTGACATTCCCGGTTCCATCCTTTAACAGCTAGATGACATTGAGCATGTAAACTACTTAACCTCCCTGCGAAACCTGTTGTCTTGTATGCAAAATAGAAATAATCCCACTTTACAGAATAGATATGAAGATTAATGCTCAATGCCTGATGCACAGCAGATACTCAATATCTTTTGACCATTGATTTATATTTCCATAAAAAACATGTCTGTTGCATAAAAAGAGGCACACCTCTATTCAGCCTCTTCCTGATGGAGTCCCCCAAGGAATGCAGGGGAGAGCCTCCTTTGTTTTCCTTTTCCTTGGTATCATTGTTCAAAGACAACTACCTAACTTTTCCCTTCCCTACACTTGATTTACCCATTCTGGTTTTCATGGAACACCTTCTGGTTTTCTGGAATACCTTCCCACTTTGGTAGTCCAAGACTCTTATTTTAAATCCAGGATCAAAACCCACCTCCTGGAGAAAGTCTACCATGCCAGGTCCCTGTCTCTTAAATGTTCCCTGGATGCTTAGTAATCGCCCAATATTAATTTTTTATTTTTGGCATATTTCTTTTAAAAACTATTGTTTGAGTCCTTGAAGAGGGTGTACAAACTCTCCTAGTAGGATTATAAGTATCTTTAGAGGCAAGATCTTGTCTTCTCTAAATCTTCCTCTAACCTCCACCTGTGTTCTGTACACAGCAGGTGCTAAATTCAATATCTATTGTCATCCAACTGGCTGGCACACTGAAATGCAACTTCAAGAGATACAGAAGAGCTATGAAATACTGGGGTGTGTGTGTGGGGGGGTGTGGAGTAAAAACAAAACAAACAAATCCAGCAGATTCACCAAAGGAAAATGCTACAATTAGAACTCCAGTAGATTATTAATACATAGTTACTGGGCAGCCCCATAAGGCAAAGAAACAACAAGCACAAAAGATTGTGCAGCTAAAATTCTTGTTGCTGTCAAGGATCTTCCTCAGTCTGGCAATAAAAACCATGTAAGTCTTCATATTTTCCTTTTTGCCTCGGTTTCCAGAAGCTTAGAGCTTAGTTTTGTGGTCATTTGCAGTTTCTCTCAGCCTATGTTTTCTGATATAAACACACCAATTCTCCCTCAACTCCCAACTCTACTTCTACCCTTTTGCCATTGTTTTAATGATTTTGTAACTGTAACTTTACCATAAACCACTAATAAATAAATGCAAAACATTAGCCAAAAGATTGCTGCTGCTGCTGCCGCCGCCATGTGTACCTGGGCCCATGCCCTCCTGCACAGTTTATCTGTATCTGTGTGTACTTATATTGTGTGCTGGAGGCTGTATGTTAAGATCAGGGAGTTTGGCCTCACCCCTAAGGATAAGGGATCAGGTGGAAATGCTCTCAGTGTGAGGAGTTTCTGTGGTGGTGAAGAGCTTTGACACTGGGACCCAACTGCCTAGGGTTACATCCTAGCTCTGCTTCTCACTGTGCAAACTTGGATAAGTTACTAACCTCTTTATGTGCCAGTGTCTTCATCTGTAAAATGTGGGTGTTAATGATAATAGTGCTAGCACTTAGAAAGCCTCATGCAAAGTATTTATTAAATACCTAAGTCATCTGGGAAGGAGGTCCTGAATAGGAAACTGAGAATATTAGTAGCATGCACATTCATATGAATACAGAAATGTACATGTTATCATTAATGAGATCATATCAAATTAATGTTTGTTAACTCAATATAAAAATATCACAGCATGTAGCAATGTAGCAATGCCTGGTATATCACAGATATTCAGTAAATGTTTCTTGAATGAATAAATGCTGCTTTAAAACTTTTTTCCCTTTACTATGTCATGGAGCCTTCCCACTCCAGTAAGAGGGCTACTAAGATAATCTGGAACATCTCCTCCCTCACATACACTTGTCATCTTTTTATGAGTCTTGCTCTTTTGAGTCTGAACTTTGAGAGGTAGACCTACAGAAGGTCCTTTCTTGTTACTAGAGTATTAACCATAGGACTACAAACCATGAGAAAGTACTAACCATAGGAAGCCTGCAGGATCAGCACAATCTCAGAGATGACCTAGGGCATTTGAAATATAAACTATGTAAGTTGTATTTCTCAGCGTTTGACACCCTTTTGTTCTGTTAACCCTAAACTTTAACTGAGTTCTTTATAAATGTTCCAGCCTGGCCGCAGGTGAACTATAAGAATGAATCTTTAGGGGACTTTAAAATAGATAAGTTAATCAACATTGGAGATCCCCAGGACTGGGGGAATCTGACGGAACAAGGGGAAAGTCTATCCGTCTCCTCCCTGAGTGACAATTCTTCCATTGCTAATCTTGAAGGGCTTAGGTACTATTTTATTAAATAGTACTGCAGATTCTCTTACAAATACAGATTGCTTTCCCCACATACTTACTCAGTCTAACCACTCCTGCCATTCTTCCCCAATTGACTCCAAGTTCCTTAAGATTAGAGATCATGTTACATTTACCTTACTCTCCCTAGCACCAAGCTTAATGCCTAAGTGCCTACTAGATGCCCAGCAAGAATTTACTGAGTTAAAAAAAAGGTCAAATATGGCACTGAGATAGATTTCTAATTTTGACAGAAACAAAAAGACCGGTCATGTTTTTACCCTCCTGGAACTCTGAGATAACCTGAGTACAAGGAGACTTATATAGGGCTCATGTGCAGTGGTTCAAATGTTGTACTTCTGTTTAATAGAACTGTTGGTCAATTGAAGAAGATATCCTGGAGAGGTTACTTAATATAGAAGTATTATTGGTAAAAAAATTATTTTTGTGAAATGTCTGTGATAATTACCCCTAGGTGCTTGACAAACTTGAAAGATTTCCTTCATCATTAGGAATTACACCTCTTCTGAAGAGATCTAGAAGGTCCCCTTTCTTCCCTGCCACTTGTATATCTTTTCAGATTCTCTTGGCTCTCCCTCTTACTGGAGGACTACAGTGGCACTCAATCATATTCAGGGTTGGACCAGCATTTGACCAGCATTTCATGAGTGCAACTTGATAGACGCTTACTTCAGGCCTGGGCCATGACCCCCACTAAAATAGGAGACAGGCATGGAAAACTGCTCAGTACACATGTATGAATGACCCAGGAGTACAGGTAAAGGGAGCCTGTGGATTAATACTCCTCCTTTTCATTCTCAGGCCACGGGCAATTTTGAGATATATTTTATAAGGCTCTTCAGAAGGTCCAATGAAATCCAGGGCCAATCACCAGTAGCAAAAGAAAACTCAGTAATCCACACTTGCATTTGCTTTTCTTCTTTCCCTGTTTCATTTATACGTGACTCACTCCTGGCCTCCAGAATGGCTTTCCAAATATGTGGGGTAGTAATATACTGCATTTGAAATACTGTTCTAACTCATTAATTCAGTGATTCAGAAGACTGCCAGCTTTTAGCGGGGCACAGAGCAAGAATGGTCTAGGCTGCAGTGTAAGCTCCGTGCTTTCCAGAAGATGTGACCCAGTACATACAATGATGTTAACATATCTGGTGGGTTAGGATGCTATGTAGAGTCTCTAGTAAACCCTAAAAGGTGAGTAGCATACAGATCATGAGTACTTGAGGTAGAAGTCAATATTAAAATTTTACCACTGTTTAAAGCCTTCTCCATACTATGCTTTCTACTCTGCTTATAAACTGTTAGTGGCATCTGTGATAGACACCATTAACTGGCTTACCCAACATTCATTCCCCAAACCCTTCTTTTTCACCTGCTTCCATTGTAGGGCTTACTTTAACAACTTCCCCTGCAGCTAGAGGTGACCAGATGCACAGTTCTGGGCAAATAGATAAAGGTGGAGATATGTAGGTGGTTGCTGAAAATGCTTTCGATTTCTTGATAAAAAGGAAACAGAGAACTGCCCCCTTTCCACTTTTTCCATGAAAGTAGATGAAATAATGAGTTTAAATATTCATCTTTTAAGCATGAGGGAAAGACAAACATTTTAGAGACGGCAGTCCTAACATAGAACTGCTGGATGAAAATCAGCACCTTTCTATATCTAGTCATCTTATGCAAGAAAAATTCTTATGTATTTAAGCTACTGTTTATGAGATTTCTCTTATTTACAGCCCAATGGATTTTCTGACTGATACAGAATCCATTACAGCTCCATGTATATGTCTCTTTGTTGAGGAGAGGGGAAGATATAGCTATCGCATCTCCAGAAAAAAGATGCCTTATAGAAAAAAGTTTTTATGAAAACAAAAATATCTCTAATTGGAGTCCTAGAGTGTCAGTTCTCTATGGTGTTGGAAACTTCTTGCATGTCAGCCTGTACACACCTGTACGTACCTGTACGAACCTGTACAACTATATTCAACAAGCAACCCAAAGCTATGAGGCTTACCCCACACAGCCTGGACAGGGCTGTTCCCAAGAGGGCAATCAGACCTATGGACAACAGATTTACAGTGGTTCCAGTCAGTCAGCAGCACTTCAGGCTATGGCCAGAGCAGCTTGGTTCTTATGGCAGACCTAGAACACAAGCTGTGGCACTCAGCCAGTTCCTCAGGGATGTGGCTCAGTAGGTGGCTATGACAGACAGAGTTCTCAATCATTTTACAGGTGGCAGTCCTCCTTCTTGGCTATGCCAGAAGCCAGCTCCTAGCAGCACCTTGGGAAGTTACGGTAGACACTCAGCCCCAGGGTGAGGGCTATGGTCAGCAGTCTGGCTGTGGTAGACTAAGCAAAGCTATGGACAGCAGCAAAGCTTCTATAATCCTTCTCAGGGCTGCAGACAGCAGAACCAGTACAACAGTAGCAGTGGAGGTGGCGGAAAGGGTGGTGGAGGTAACTATGGTCAGGATCAATCACCCATGAGTGGTGGTGGCAGTGGCAGCAGTTATGGCAATCAGGACCAGAGTGGTGGTGGAGCAGTGGCTATGGGAAAGGCCAGCAGGACTGAGGGGGCCATGGCTGGGGAAGTGGTAGTGGTTACAACCACAGCAGTGGTGGCTATGCCCCCAGAGGTGGTGGAGGTGGCTGTGGAAGCAGAGGCGGCATAGACAAAAGTGACCATGGTGGCTTTAATAACTTTGGTGGCCCTCGGGACCAAGGATCATGGAATGGCTCCGAACAAGATAATTCAGTCAACACCACCATTTTTGTATGAAGCCTGGGAGAGAATGTTACAATTGAGTCTGTGGCTGATTACTTTAAGCAGATTGGTATTATTAAGACAACAGGACAGCCCATGATTAATCTATACACAGACAGGGAAATAGGCAAGCTAAAGGGAGAGGCAACTGTATCATTTGATGACCTACCTTCTGCTAAAGCAGATATTGACTCGTTTGATGGTAAAGAATGTTCTGGAAATCTTATCAAGGTCTCATTTGCTACTCAGCCAACAGCTTTTAATCCAGGAGGTTGCAACGGTTGTGGAAGCTGAGGGCGAAGAGGATTTGTGGGCCATGGTGGCAGTGGTGGTGGCAGTGGTGGTGGCGGCTGGGGAGGATTCCCCAGTGGAGCTGGTGGTGGTGGACAGCAGTGAGCTGGGGACTGGAAATGTCCTAATCCTATATGTTAGAAAATGAACTTCCCTTGGAAGAATGAATGCAAGCAGTGTAAGACTCCTAAACCAGATGGCCTTGGAGGGGGACCAGTAAGCTCTCCTATGGGGGATAGTTATGAATATGATCATCATGGTGGCAGAGGCAGCTATGATCAGGGTGGCTACTGAGGCTGAGGCGGGGACCATGGGGGCTTTCTGAGGGAGACAGAGGTGACTTAGGTCCTGGCAAGATGGACTCCAGGGGTGACCACAGACAGGATCACTGAGAGAGGCCAAATTAGCCTGGCTCCTAAGGTTCTGGAACAGCTTTTCTTCTATACCCAGTGTTACTCTCATTATTTTGTAACATTGCAACTCCTATGGGTTTTTGTGTCTGACTGTGTAATTGTAACCGTATCTTTGGTTCCCATTGAAAACCATCATTTTAGTTAAAAACAAAATGAAACAAAACAAAACAAAACTCCTCTGTGCCTTTCATAATACGCTGGGTTCTCATTGTATGCATGTATTAAACATACAGTTTAAATGACTACAGGTCACAGAGTATAGATATTGGAGGGCTACATGTTTTAGACAACAGGAGTTTCATAAAGGTATTAAGAGAATATAATCCTTTTGCTACTAATTTACAAAGTGCCCTATTTACAGCTGAATAGGTATCTGATATAACAATTCATTGTTCTGACACATATTGCAATCATCATGTACAGTTTTTAATGCAGCATCTTACATTAGCTTGGCCCATGGTCTAAAGCCATGTAACATAAATTTTGCCAAAAAGAATGACATTACATGACACTGACATTTAAAAGACACATACTGTTTTTTTCAGATCACATATCTTTTATCCATGAGTGCCCAATTCAAAAATCAAGCTGGCAGACAAAAGTGGAGTGAATGTGTAGCCTCAGAGCAACATATTTATCTTGAGTAGTTTTGCACATTTCTACCTATAGTCAATGATTCCATTCCATTTTTATGTTGAAATGCATGAGCAACATTAATGGACCTTTCTTTGTCACCTGAAGTAAGACTTTTATTTAGGGTCAATCAAGAGAGACCTGAGAGGTGTTTTTGGATTACATGCTACAGATAAAATCTTTTTATATGTTTATCATGAGCTATCCATGACTTTTCTATTTGAAACTCTCAGCAAAATATTTATGATTCCTTTATTTTTATCTTTTCTACTACTATTCCTTGCAGTAAGGTATCTTTTTCAGGTGTGAAATATTTTCAGTTGTCATTGCATATTCTTTCTTGATATTAATAGGAAATGCAACACAAAAGGAATAAGGATTTGGGGGGCAACAGATTACCAAAAGAATACTTTAAATACTGGTTTACAAAGATCCATTCATATAAGTTTTTAAATTTAAATTATTTACTTCTTTGCGAAATTATCTTCCATCAGAGTTTCTTGTCCATTATAGTAAACTTCTTAAGGCCTGGAGAATTCTTCTTGGGTTATAAACTTAAAGTTAAAAAAAAATTAAGCTATCACCTGTGAAAGCTTACTAGGATTCTGCAGAATAATCTGCCAAGGGGAAGGAAGTCTTCATGAAGTGGTTTTTCCCCTAATATTTTAAGGTAATATAAAGCTATTATTTCTTAATTGAAGAGAGGAATTTCATTTCAACTTCCACATTTCAATTTCCACAACTTCTAATTCCAACATTACTACCCTGATATTTAATTATTGTATTGTTATTTCATTATTACTACAGTTATTTGTCTTTCCTTATTACCACATTTTTTGCACATATATGTGTGGGTATGATTGCCATTTAATTATATAATTGAGATTTTTAAGAATTCCTTTTGTATAAGAGTTATATACTTCCAAATAATTTGGGAACTGTAAAGCTGATAGAATTCAACCAATTCTTGAAACTTTAGTCACATAAAAAAAAATCAGAGTAACGGAATTCAATAAAGACTGTGGTTGAATTCAGTACAACAACTGGAAGTCTATATGACTCCAAGTAACCAGTAATTAATGACTGATTTTTTTCTCCCACTCTTTACTCGAATGTTTTGGCATTCAGTCATGCAGTGATGCTCCTGAAATGATTAAAAGCAGGGCTTTGCCTAAGACACGTTCTTATTGGATTACTTGAACAACTTACCAATTCTCTCTGAGACTTAGTTTCCTCAACTGTGAAATGGAGATAAAATATCTGCCACAGAGGGTTGTGTTTGTTGTGAAAATTATATGACAATGTATGTATGGGATCTAGCTCAATGCTTGGCACAGCATATGTACTCAAAAATGGTAACTGTTATTATTGTCTCTACTCATGTAGGCAAAGAAAAAATTATCCACAATTGATGCTTTTTAATGAAATTAAATTGTGGAACAAGTTTATTTTTTTTTAGTGAAATAACAAAGGATTCCAAAAGAAAACAGTGCTTGTCCGTAGGGTTATAAGTTGAGATATGAATATTATTAGATTGATCATCAAACAGAAAAAGAAAGGAATCCTCACAATATTAAAATAGTCTTAAAATGAATACTTAAAAATATTCTGTATAAATTATATGTTTATGCCTATCAAATTTAATGCTAGCTACATAACTTTGGAACAGGTATTAACTTTTAATTTTTCTTTGGAAAGACTTATGATATGATAAAATGCAATAGTATAAATAAAAACACAATTCTTAACATGTCTTAAGTGTTTAATAAATGATAATTACTATTACTTCCAAATAGGGCAGAATCTATTAAGTGAACTTTCTTCACTCTAAAGAGCACATCTTACATTTAAAAATATTTATAACAATATTTAAAATAGTGCCTCTTAATGTGCCTATATTTTTCTTTTAGTACAACAAAAAATTTTAGGTAGTAAATTCCTAAGAGTTAAAAGCGAACAAAAATGGAAATCAGTAAAATTGCAGAAAGGGTTTATTAATATTTCCAATTCTTTATTTGAAAAATGAGAATTTGTCTTTACCAAATCATTGGAGAATAAACACTGGGAATGCAATATTATTTAATTCATAATAAATAAAAATTAGTTCTTACAAGTCAAGACTGATATATCATTGAGGTTGTTTGCACTATTACACATGGTAGAATTTTGCTTTCTTTGCTTTATAAAAGTTAATTTCCATAAATAAAGGTGAAAAAAATCAATGTAGATGGTTGGTGAAGTTTGGCTGAATATTACACATATCAAGCAACTATGTTTTGTTCTAACAGGAATAAAAAATAGTGGGGGAGAGCATTCAAGACACATTGTCTTTCTAGACCATAATGTATCTCTAAGTTACAAAATGATAAGAGCAGACTGTATGAATACTTTGTGATATATTCAAAAGAAGAGAGAAAGCTTCAGAGTAAAAAAATGAACTACCAGTTGTTAGTGGCTGTTGCAAAGTATTTAAGCAGGACACTCACTGTACCCTTTAAACTTTCATTATCCCTATTTTTGCTTTTGCAACCAATAGGAAATGGATACAAGGCTACAAAGGCAAAAGACTAAACCACAACACAAAGGAATTTAATATAAAGCCAGGAGCTGAAAGAGAATGAAGAGTAGAGACAGAAAAGAAATAAGGGTAGAAGTAGGTTTGAGGTTAAATAGGTTGAAAGTGTGTGATCAAGGTGGCAAAATCTGGGGCAGTTAGGCACGGTAATGCCTTGCATGGTAATTTCCTGCATTTGAGAAGTCAGATGGGGAGCACTCATACCCAGTCTTTTTAGGACGTGTTGTTCAGTTATTTAACAGAGATTAAATAACAAGTGGCAAAAATAAAAGAAATGGTAGGTTTGCCCTGCTCCATCAGGTTTCAGAAGCCTAGACACCTTCGAAGCTGTTATACTGCCATGCTCTGAGATGTTGCCCATTCCTGCATAGTCGAAGAAGGCTCCCATTCCAACTTCAGATTACATGTTCTCTTAAAGGCGTAAATTGGAAGATGCTTGAAACACTTCTGCTCATATCTCCTTGGCAAGAACTTAGTTATATAGCCATATCTCCTTACAAGAGAGGAGAAAAAAATGTAGTCTTCAGCTGGATTATCATGTGCCCAATTAAAGTCAGCAGCTGTGTTACTAAAAAGAAGAGGGAAGAATGGATTTTGGGGACAAGAAGAAGTCTCTGGCCTGCTTTGGGATACAAAATATCACTGATGCCAGTTGCTTCAGTTACCACACTGCCTTGATTATTGTAGTTTTAAGGTAAGTCTTGAAATCAGATAGTCTAAGTCCTTTGTTGTTCATTTTCAAAATTGTTTTAGCTATTCTCATTTACTGGTGTTTACACATAAAATTTAGAATCAATAATGTTATCTACAAAAATTCCTACTGGGTATTTGATTGGGATTGCATAAAATCTATAGATCATTGGGAATTGACAATTTAATAATATTGAACCTTACAATTTATGGACACAATTTATATCTCCATTTATTTAGATTCTCTTTGACTTTTTTCATCTGTATTTTACAGTTTTTAGTGTACAGATCCTGCACATAACTTGTAGGTATTTCCATTTTTGTGTGTGCTATCATAAGTTTAAAATTTAAAAATTTTTAATTGTTCGTTGCCAATATATAAAAATTAAATTGATTTTTATTGATTGCTTTTATAACCTGTGATCTTGCTAAATTATTTATTAGTTCTAAGAACTTTTACGGTAGAGTCCGTAAGGCTTTCCAGATAGACAATTAAGTCAGCTACAGATGAAGACAGCATATTTCTTCCTTTTTATATCCTGCCCTTGATTTTTATCTTAGCATGTAGGTTTAAAAAAAAATGTTTTTTTTTTTTAATTTATAGTTGACCTACAATATTATATAGGTTTGGATATATAACGCAGTGTTTAGACATTTGTATAACTTATGAAGTAATCACTCCCTATGTGACACCATACATAGTTATTACAATACTACTGACTATATTCCCTATGCTATACTCTATATCCCCTTGACTATTTTGTAACTAACAATTTGTATCTTTTAATCCCCTACCCCTTCTATTATCCCTCCCGATCTCAATCTTTTTTTTTTTGCCATTAAGATGTTTTTGGCAGATGCTCTTTATCAGGTTAAAGAAATTCTTTTCTAAATCTAGTTTTCTCAGAATTTGATCATAAATGGATGTTGAATTTTGTCAATTTTTTTGTATCTATTGAGATGATTATGTGGATTTTCTACTTTAGTTTGCTAATATGGTAAATTACATTGATTGATTTTCAAGTTATTTAATCAGCCTTGCACTCCTGGAATGAGCATCACATGGTCATAATGTATTATCCTTTTTATATATCCATAGATTTTATTTTCTAATATGTTGCTGAAGGGTATTGGTCTGTGGCTTTCTTTTCTTGTATTATTACCTTTTTCTGCTTTTGATAATGGGGAAATTCTGGCCTCATAAAATAGCTATTTTCTCCTCTTCCAAATTCTGAAAAATAATTAAGTAGAAATAAAAATTAAGTAGAAATTTTCTTACTTAAATGTTTGGTAGAATTTACCAGTAAAGCCATCTGGGCCTGGAGTTTTTTTATTGTTGTTGGAAGGTTTTTAACTACAAATTGAATTTCTTTACTAGGTATAGAACTTTTCAAATTATTATTTCTTATTGCATTTTTATAGTTTGTGTCTTTCTAGCAATTTGTCCATTTTATCCAAGTTGTTGAATGATGGACAAAACGTTGTTTGTTGTTTTCCCTTATTATCCTTTTAATGACCATAGGATTTGTAGAGATGTCCAATCTTTTATTCCTGATATTGGTAATTTGTGTTCTCTCTCTCTTTTTTTTTAATAGAGGTAAAATACACATAATATAAAATTAACCATTAATCATTTTAAGGTGTACAATTCAGTGTAATTTAGTACATCCATAATGTTTTACAACCATCACCTGTATTGTATCTAGTTCTAATACTGGTATCATGTAAGGTAATTTACGTTTGAATAAAATAGGATGATTAAGAAGCTTGTGCGAATAAAGCAAGACAAAGATTAAAAGGAAGGTTTTACTGGTGGCAATGTTTAGACTGTAGCGGAGATCAGAAGTTAAATACTTTGGGTACACAATACCATTTGATTCAAATAAATTTTGTGTGGTACTTGAGAAAGAGGATGTATTGTTGGAGGGGGCAGGCTTCATATCTTGTAATCATAGTCCTTAAAAAAGCGTAAGAATATCTGGCTGCTTTTATATTATTATTAATGTGGAAACACTTCCTAGAGGAAGAAGGTGCAGGGGGCAATTACTCTGAAACAATTGGTATTTGGCTTAGCTCAGAAGTACAAAACCAGACAATTATTTTCACAAACCCTGCCTTGAGCTACAGCTGTGTAACCTAGATGGGTGATGGAGAGAGGTTCCAGATTTCAGGGGAAATGAAGAAAATGTATGCCATAAGCTAGGGTAGTACCACTTAAGAACCTTTCCTTTTCAAACTGGGACATCCTCATCAGATCTAAAGCATGTACATTCCTCAGCAATATAAGCCTGAATAATTACAGATAGCCAAATCTGTAATTATTTGGTTTAACAAACAAAACTGGCTTATTTCTTTGACATACCAGTTAATTTCTTCTTTTGGAGACAATTGGCTACAAAGTGTTCAAAACATGTCCCTGACTTACTCTTCCTTTGCCCTTTAGACAGCCCCATACCCTTTCAGAAGTAAGCGATTGTTAAGGCATGCTCTCTTCCCCTAGAATATCCTTTCAAGCCTCTCCTCAAGCCAAAATAATAACCTCTTGAAACCTCAGCTCTAGGAAAGTCCCAAAGTAAGCACTCAATACTATGGAAACAATCATTTGACATCATTCCAGTAAATCCATCTTTGGGCTATGCAGCTTATTTTACTGTAATGGTGTTATTTTGGGATTTATTGGTTTCCAGAACTAAGAAAAAGATACACTAGCACCTTGGAAACTGCTCTGTTATGGAGAATGTGGAAAAAGTCAAATCAAATATCTACAAAATGTGCCACTCTATTGTACATTTATTTCTTCCAGTTTTCTTCCTATTTTGACAAATTGTTTGATGTGAACTCATTTCATTTTTGTTTTTTTGAAAATCATGTACAGATTCTTAGACATGAGTAAATATCTTTTTGCCAATTTCAATAAAAGAAAGAACAGAAAAATTGCAGCTCATATGCACATCTGTATCATTCAAGGTACAGTTAAGAGACAGAAACTATACCAGTTACTAGAACAGAGAAAATATAATTGTTTTCCAGATATAAAGTTAACTAAGTAAATGAAAGGGCATGAGAGGTGTTACAGAAGTTCCAACTGCAAGAAGCATTTACCACCACTAGAACTTGGGAACAAGGTAAAGAAACTGGAATTATTATAATTTAGGAACCCAGAAGAGGAAGCTGATCTCTGGAGAGAGAACATCAGGCTGCTTCTACAGGAGTCTCAGAGGGCAGGATGAACCTGCTCCTGCAATATCTAAAACAACTCCAAACTGAATTAAGCTGCTACTACAGGAAGGAATTAAAACAGTTGGGATAAAGAAGTGATGCTAGTGTTATGGCCACAGAAACAGGAAACATTCAGGAAACATGGGAAGGAGCAAGTCCCTTCTTGTTCCTAGCATTATAACTCCCTGACAAAGTAGAAATGTGGTTTTTAGAATTCTAGACCCAGCATCGCAAAGCAGAATATAGAAGGGTGGGTTTGGATGTGAGAGATAAAAACTTAATAACTGGGAGAACATTTTGACAACTTATTCAGATTGCATTTAAATTAAGCAAGATGAAGATATCAAATAAAAAGACTAGCTAGCTGCCAGTGAGTTGCTCTCAGGGCTTTGGAAGAGTTCCTTTGGTCCAGGATTTTGTCCTCAGCTTTATAGGTCTGCAAACTCAGCTCAGAGGGATGGGTCATATGATCCAACTTATAAGAAACAGATGAATAAACTGAAAGGCCAAGGTATTGATTTATAGTGAGAAATAACACTGCCTAGATGGTTAAACTGGTAGACACATTCTTTCACCTGCAGGAAAATATAACAGTCTAAAGGTAGTTGATGGTCATGGAGTGAGAGTGGGAGAATTAGTTGGATGCACTCCATGGCTCTATAATTGTCTGATGTCATTACAGAGATGTGCCGGGCAAACTGACACTACAGCAGCCAGTTACAAATGATCTTCATCATTTGTATAGAGCTAGACAGAGCCTCCCCTGCACCCAAAATGTACTCTTTCATTTTTTTTGGGCAGAGTTCAGCCTTCTACTAGTACCTTTCCTTCATATAGTTAATATATGTAGTTAATTAATTAATTATTTTTTTATGGTGACATTGGTTAATGAAATCCAATAAGTTTCAGCTATACACTTTACAGTAAGACATGTGTATGTTTACACAGTGTATTCACCTCCCATAGTTAGATTTCTTTCTATCACCACATATTTGACCCCCTTTACCCTGTCTACCTCCTCCCTCTACCCTCCCCTTTACTCTCTGGTAATAACTAGCATATTTTTCATGACCATGAGTCTCTATTTGTTCTGTTCATTTGTTGCTTTTAGGTTTATCTCCCACATATAGTTGATATCATGTGATTTTCAACCTTTTCTGTCTGGTTTATTTTGCTTAGCATGATTATCTTGAGGTCCGCCCATGTTGCTGCAAATGGCAGTATTTCATCTCTTCTTATGGCTGAGTAATATTCCATTGTATATATGTACCACAGCTTCTTTAGCCAATCATCTATCATAGGAAACTTCGGTTGCTTCCATGTCCTGGCCACTGTGAATAATGCTGTTATGAACATAGGAGTACAAATATCTTTTTGGATATGGGTTTTCAAGTGTTTGGGATAAATACCCAGCAGAGGGATTGCTGGATCATATGGTAGATCAATTCTTAGTTTTTTTGAGGAACCTCCATATTGTTTTCCATAGTGGATGTACCAATTTGCCGTCCCATCAGAAGTGTATAAAGATTCCTTTTTCTCCACATCAATATATGTAATTACCATTTTAATTGTACTTCATGAATGGCTTTGGACATATTATTAAGTCTTTCTGAATCTTTTCTCTTCTTTTAGCTACTGTTGGGTGGTAAGATTGTTTCTAATTTTGTGTTATTAAACTTGATGTTTTATTTCTGGTATCAGGCCAGGCCAAGTTCCCAGATAGATACTCTCACTGAAAACAAATTAACTATGCTGAGAACACATTCAAAAAACATCAAAAGAACTGGCAAGGAAATAAAGAATATTCAGGCCAAAGACTACCTGAAAGTAGAACCCAGAAAATCAAATATCAAAAAAACCTCAAAAGCATCCAGAGATTAAAAGGTAGTTTACTTTGAAAAGAGCAACAGATAGATTAAGAGCTATGCTCTCTAAGGCAACAGTGGAAGCAAGAAGCCAAGGAAATAATATCTTCAATGTGTTGAACTATATTCACTACATTTACTTTGGTGCTGGTCTGTTGCTGGCAAACTCCCGCTGTAATTTTATCCGAAAATGCCTTATTTTGCCCTCATTCTTGAAGGTTATTTTCACTGGATATAGAATTTTAAATTGATAGTGTTTTATTTTCTTACCAAGTTCATATTTAAATACACACACATATCCCTACACATATGTATTTATATTGAAAAGACTGTAAGCTCAGATAGAAAGTCTGAAATAAAAACAAATGAAGAATTTACAAAGCGGTAATTATGGGGGTAAATCAAGACAAAAACTGACCATAAAACAATACATTTACCAATCTTTGTAATTAATATATTTACTTTCCTACTGAAAAATACAAGATCTTAGAACATTTTAATTCCATTTATTGCTCTTATTTCTTCTATGCAATTGTTTTAAATTGTTTACATTTTTAATTGAGTAAATGGCAATAATTTTAAATTAAAATACATGACAGCAATTTTATAGAAGTCATGAGGAGAATAAATGGAATTAAAGTGTTCTAAGATCTTGTGTTTTATAGCAAGAAAGTAAACAATCCAGATGTTCTTCAACTGATGAATGGATAAACATTCACCACAAAATATATATTTATAAAATGTAGTATATCCATACAATAAAATATTATTCAACTGTAAAAGAAATGAAGAATGAAATAATGATACGTTACAACATTGATGAACCTTGAAAAATGTTTAAGTGAAAGAAGCCAATCACGAAAGGCCATATATTGCATAATCATATCTGTATAAAATGTTCAGAATAGACTATACATAGAGACAGGAAGTAGACTAGTAGTTATCAGGGGCTGGAGGTAAGGGGGAATGACTGTTAGTGGATACAAGGTTACTATTTGAGGTGATAAACATTTTCTAAAAATTAGATAATGGTAATTGTACAACTCTGAATATACAAAATACCATTGAGTTACATAATTTAAATGGATGAATTGTATGAATGTGAATTTCAATAAAAATGTAATTAGAAAAATACACAAAAGATGCTGTTGGGAAAGGCAATCTCATGTGTGCAACTTTTCAACCCTCCATTTGGCCACATAAGAATAGGCCTAGGGCCTGGAACACTTCCTTACTAAAAGATAAAGAGTCCACAGAGTGTATCCTGTGCTTATCACCTTGTGAGGGAATATCTCTGTTCCAGGCTCAATGTGTGCTCCTTTGTTCTGCTTGAATGTATGCATCAGTGACCTCAGGCACACCTCTGGCTTTCAGCATTTCAGACTCTACCAGGGAGGGGACAGAGTCCTTCTACTGTGGTGTAAGAGGAGTGCATTATAGGCCAATTGCCCTTTACTGGCTAATGGGGGCATCCCTTAGCCATGGGGGACCATGCACACTGTTAGAATTCATCATGCTCTGTTTCTTCTTTATGTGAGTAGAGTGTTTGTTGTTCATCCAGTTCTTAACTGTTTTGTGTTTTCCTTGGCAACTCTGATACCAAGATGCAGTGGACAGAAGTATTTGGACTTCTATTTTTGGTGGCTAGCATTGGGATGATCTTTGCTATCCTCCATGTAGTTGGAGTCCCCCTGCCCCCAGGTACTGGCAACCAGTGCATGGTGCTCTGCTTGACAGATAATATTCTCTACTTAAGACTGGCAGAAGTGAAAATGTCTGACAATTTCAAGTATTGATAAGAATGTGGTGCATCTGAAACTATCATATGCAGAAATGTAAATTAGTAAAATCACTTTGGAAAACAGTTTAGCATTGTTAGGGAAGTTGAATTTATGCTAATCTGTGCTGTTCTACTTTTTAGATTATACTTAACAGAAATTCTTGTACAAGTGCAGCAAAAAATGTGAATAAGAATGTTCTCAGCAATCTTTTTTATAATAACAAAAAAACAATCATATATTCATCAAGGTAGAATAAATAAATACCTTACAGCAGAAGAAATGAATGAGCTGGAACCACACCCATCAACAATCAAGAATCTTAAAAATATAAGCAGACAAAACTAAACATTATATTTTATAGAGATGTATTCAAAGGTGGTAATACTCTAAGGGAAAAGCAAATAAATGATTTTTCAAAGTTTAGGATAATTATAACTCATGGTGGGGAAAAGAGGCATAAAATTGGGAAAGGGAACGTGGGGAGCAATGTTTTACTTGTTATTCTGGATGGTGGCTACAATTACTACAATCCTTTAAAATAAACTTCAATGTTTTGTGCACGCTTCTATATATAAGGTATATTTCACAACAAAACAAAAAATTGTGAAGTGAATTTTCTGGTATATAAATCTTTGTATATGTTTGATCATTTCTTCAAATTTGAAAAACTGAGTCAAAAGAATTAATATATTCAAAATTTTTATTATCTGCTGCCAAAGTGCCATCCAGAAAGATTGTACCAGATTCCCTTCCTACAAGTAGTTGGAAGCTTCCAGCTATGCTGCTTGAATAAGTTGTTTTCCTTTCCCTGTCCATGTTGCCACCCTCAACCTACTGTGTTCCATCCCAACTCTCCATTAAGATCTCTCTCTTTTAGGTTATTGTTATCCTCCAGTTATGAAATTTAATGGCTACTTTTTTTCTTGAATAATTTAGAGATTTATTAGCCTGTAAGCCTTTTCCAGATTGCTAAAATCATCCTTTTAACTTTCCAAATTCTTAGATCATCATTTGGCTCATAGTTCTTGTAGAATCTGCCTATGGTTTCTTATGAACTCTCTCAATTCTCAAGTAGAAAAGTAATTTTAAACAGCAGATAGAATTCTCTTCATTTATTGTCATCATCATCATCATCATCATTATCATCTTCATCAATCATTATCATTCTTATTCATTAGCCAGCTTCATGAGTGTTGGCAAAATCCATTGGCTGACAATGTTTAAGTACTGTTATAGCTAGCCTGTATAAGTGGACCCCAAGGCACCAGGCCTCCCAATATTCACACCCTTGTCCCTTCCACACAGAATCTGAGCTGGCGTTATAACTTAGTGTAATCAAAACATATGGCAGAAGTGATGTTTTGCCAGTTCCAGCAATATACCTTAAGAAGTCCTGGCAGTTTCTGTTCTTGTCTTGTTGGGAGCCCTAGGCCACCATGTAAGAAGTTTATTTGCTCTGAAAGAAAAACTGCATGGGGACACCATGTGTAGAGGCCATGTGGACAGGAAGAGGACTTGAGACTACATGGAAAAGAGAAGCTTAGCCATCCTGGTGTACAACTGAACCCAGCCTTCCAGCCATTCCTGTCAAAGCACCGGACATGTTAGTGAATCTTTTTTAAATGTAACAAGCCTAACCACCATCTCATTGCAACTACATGAGAAACAGCAAGAAAGACCAACAGAATAACCATGCAGTTGAAATCAGTTAACTTTTAGAACTTCTAGAGTTGATAATAAATTGTTTTAAGCCACTGTTGTATCTCTTGTTGTTATACAATAAGAGATAATGAAAACAAATTCACTTCTAGGCTGTCGTTCATATTTAACTGTTGGAATGGCAGAGTGTGCTTTTGGAACTGAGAGAACTATCTGTAGGAGCAAAGACAGAGACAGCGGGAGCCCAGTTCTAAGTTGCTTCTAAGATGGTAAATCCTGAACCTTAGACCTCCAATTCTTTTTTGGGATTAGTCTGTGACAATAACCTCTTCCCACAAGAGCAGAACAAGGTGGAGGTGTTTGAGTTCAACTAACATGACAAAGCAATGGTCAGGTAAACCTGTTTCTCAGGTGGGCCCCATTCTGTTATAAGTTCTACCCCTTGCCAACAGTATGTATCTTAATAGATACCTTATCCTTTATATTAGTTAGAATAAAGTACAATAAATGAAAATTACTCTAGGTATTTAAGCATCAAAGTATTTAATGCGGAGAATTTGAATGTTTACAAAATCATTAGAAGCAACCAACATGTCCTTCAGTAGGTGAATGGATAAATAAAACTGTGGTACATCCATATAATGGACTATTATTCAGCACTGAAAAGAAATGAGCCATCAAGCAACGAAAGACATGAAGGAACCTGAAATGGATATTACTAAGTGAAAGAAGTCCTTCAGTAAGGACTATACACTGTATGATTCCAACTATGTGATTCCATTTATATTCTGAAAAAGGCAAAACTGTGGAGATAGTGAAAAGATCAGTAGTTGCTGGGGTTAGGGGAAGAGAAGGATGAATAAACAGAGCACAAAGGATTTTTAGGGCAATGACAGTACTCTGTATGAAATTATCATGGTAGAAAATATAATTATACGTTTGTTAAAACCCATAGAGTGTACAACACCAAGAGTAGTAGGGCTATTGATTATAACAAATACCACTCAAGTGCTAGGATGTTGATAGTAGGGGAGGCTGTCTTTTGGTGGTGGGTAGGAGATATATAGGATCTGCACTTTTTACTTAATTTTGCTCTGAGCCTAAAACTGCTCTAAAAAATAGAAGTCTATTGCAAAACAAGAGAAAAATCATTGGAAAGGCTGGAAAGCAGGTATCAAACTGGACCTCCAGAAATGACTCCCAAAAGAACACTGCTAAACCAGCTCACCAGGGAGTGCCTCCTGGGCCACTGCCAAGAAGGTGGAAAACCAAAAAGCAGCTACTGGAACTATTCAGAACACACCACTGCAGCTGTGGTTCAGAGATCAGGACGCTGCCACCCCCATGACTCTTAAAGCTTGCCCAACACTGAAGTTGGAGACTGGACACTCTGGAATGCTGCTGCATAAAAACCTGAAGTCTCCATGACCTCAGTTGCCAGCAGAAAACATCTAAAAATAGCAGACGGATGGCCTCTGCCTCATTTCTACCATTCACATCTCCTGATAGTGTGTCTAATGGACAGAACTTAATTTGTATCCAGAATAATAGATGCAAAGGAATCTAGAAAATGTAGTGCTTAAGCTTCCCAGCCCCTGCAGCACAAGAAAACACTCTGGAAGGAGAAATGGATGTCAAGGGCCCATCTGCATACCCAGTACACTCTTCATTGACCTAACTGTCCATATCCCAACCCCTGGGATGCATTATAAGTGAAGTTGCACTATCAAGGTTTCTATTATTGCCACTATGTTCTCTGTTCACTCACAGAAATCAAGAGACTTCTCAGAAGGTGAAGATAGAAATCCTCTTTCACCTCTGGGTAAATGGACCCTGCCTTGTCAGGACAGTCCTCTCACTCTCTCCCAGCTGTGTTGTGGCAGCCATGAGAATGTACCTCATAGCCTTCCAATGTTGAGCTATGAAGTGCATCATCATCATCATGTTTGCATGGAGACCATGCTTCCCAGCTTCTCACAGGCTGCTCTAGCTAGTGACTGAGTGCAACAGAGATACTAAGGCAGCCTGTTCTTGAGAGACTTGGGACTACTCTGATGGCTGGCTTTGTCTTGAGGACTCTCTGACAACCTTTCCCAAATCTATGTACACCTCAGGGAAGTCTAGAATGCTTCCATTCAACCTTCCTTCCCTCTCTCCTTCACTCAGGGTCAGACACACATCACAGTGTAATGGTTCTCCCAGCCTTCTCCCACTACCCCTTATGTTCTCACAAGCATTTCTTCAAATCAAATACTTGCACATTCAATTCCATTTTCATGTCTGCTTTTTGGAGAACCTGAGCTAACACACATGACCTGCTCATTTCTAATCAAGATTTTGCTCCCTGCTCCTTTCTGAACTTTCATCTGCAATGTCCTGCTACATCTTTACCTATTCAAATCCTACCCATCTTGTGGAGCCAGTACTAATCACACCTCCTCCATGAAGTCTTCCGTGCCTTCCAGTGTTTACATGGATGATAGACCTGTCCTCAACCTCCCAGATCCACACATTTTTTGCAGGTCCTGTCCTGTTTCAAGGATGTTGAGCATATATTTAGCTCTCCTAATATATGAGGGCAAGGAATAGGACAGACACTTCCTTATTAACCACCAAAGTGCTTCTTAATGGAATATAAGACAAATACAATACTTCTATTAAAATCTTGTTGAAATGATTGAATAGTTTAATTTAAAAAATGAAAATGCCATCAACAAATAAAGGCTCTTTTTACCTAATAAACTGGCTAAGATTTTAGGGATCACTGGTAAATAAGACCTTTTATTAAGCTTTGGAGAGTATGTAAAATGACATAAACTTATTTGAAGTCAATTTTGCAATATGCAGCAGAAGCCTAAAAATGCACCTATTCTTTAACTCAGTTATTCTATTTTTAGAAATATATCCAAAAGAAACTTTTAAAATTACAAATATGTCAGTATAGCAGAAGACAGAACTAAAGCAGATATAAATGGGCATAGGTCAAACACAAGTAAGCTTCTCACCTCCTTCTCCTCCCTCTCCTCCCCTTCTTTCTCTCCTTTTTCCTTTCTCCTCTCCCTCTCCCTCTCTCTCTGCTCCTCCTCCTTCAGGATAATTAAGATTTCATTTCACTTCCAATGTTTCCTAGACCCACTGCAAAAGAAAGGAGAGGATCTCTAGCCAAAGAAGCTACTACAGGCTTTTTACACACCTTTGATTTTCTCATAAGACTTTGAGGAATAGGGCGCACCTTGCCTATAAGATTCTAAACCTACCTTCACATTAAAACCAGAGGTCAACTTAGTGAAATAACTGTGAACAATGTGTGTGTTGGGCAGGAGGATTGTTGCTAGATCTGACTGAAAATGGGCAACAAAATTGTTCTCTGCAGACCCAGCCCAGTCATGATGTAACCCAAGAGATCCCCCCACCCAGTTTTAGGGTTTTAGGTAAAAGGCACTCTAATTGCTTGAATCCAGGTCTACTAAAGCAGGAGTCCCCACCTTCCAGACTTGCAGGACTTCAGTACTTCCTATTCTTTATAACTCTCTGTAGGAATTTCCAGAGAGAGGGCTGATAACTGATGTACAACCAGAGCGGCTGACTTCTTCTCAATGGTTCTTTGCTTTAGCTCCTGTTCATTCCCTCTCTAGCTCTGGACCTTTAGGTGTTGGTGCCAGGGCAGAGCCTTGCTGGGCTCCACGGTCAGCTTCTGATGCCCCTGGTCGCATTCCCCACTGCCCCTACTAGGCATTCTTTACTGTCTCTGCCTGTGGGTCTCCTCTGCTTAACTTCCTCTCCACATTGTAAGAAAACACCTCACTCTTCCTGGCTCTAAAAGGAGGTTGCCTAGCAACAGGATCTGGTTCTCCTGGACTCATTCCCCACAAACCTTCTAGAACCCCTGGACCATCCAAGGGGACCTAGGATGAGAAATATTAAAGTACAGCCCCACAGCACCTACTGCTCTTTTGGACTCCTTATTCATTCCTGGTGATTTCTCTCTCAGCTGTACCTCCCCACTCCCTGCTAACTGGCTTACACTGGGCAATACCTCAGGCCATTACATATCAGGTCAGAATCCCAGTTTTGGATATGGTTAAAGTTCTTTGCCATAAACGGATATCTAGCTAATCTGGGAATGTTGCAGAGTTTTTGTTTGAAAGAGGCTTTGACTAGGCCTGCTCTTAAAAATCTGTAAGTGGACACAAATTGGAAACTCCCTGGTTCCATAGTTTAAGCACAGTTAAGTAGAGTTTGCTCCAATATTGGCACAGTAAGAATTTCACAATCCAGATCCCAGACATTGGGCTTGGATGACATGTATTAATGCTTTACGTGATGCCGTAGGCGTGAGCTGGCTCCAGGACCTTCTAGGCTTCATTGACCTGGTCACAGCATGTAAACTACAGTTAAGTGGCAGAGCTATCCTCAAGCCCAGATCTTCTGACTCAAGACTCAAGTTACCTCAATTCAGGTCAGGCAAGAAACTTCATTATCAAGATTGGGCCTTTTGCTTATTTGTTGAAAACTCAACAGTTTTCTTAAACCTTTACCTCAGATCAATGCTTCTTTATAGATCTTGTATGTTTTTTCCTGAGAGCCTGATAAGCAGGCCTTGTTATTATATAGGTTTTCCTCCCCTGTAGTATTTGATAGTGCAATAAAAATGGTGCCTAATATTCTTATGTAATTTCTAGTTTGTATTATCTCAACATTTTATCTACTTTATTTTTATTTTATAACCTTTTAACCCACTTTATACATAAATGGATAGTGTTTTTAAACCTGTCATTTTTTATTGCTTTTTTATAAATTTAGTCCATTTTCATATATTTAATCTCATCTGATTATCACAAAAAACTAAGTTAAAAAGCAGGTTTCTTTATTCCCATTTGAGAATGAAGAAACTGAGTCACAAAGAAGTTAAATTAATTTTCTCAAAGTCATAGCTAATTGGTAACGAAGATAGAATTAGAATCCTACGTCTGATTCTCCTTTCAAGCTGCTTCCTTCCACTGGACCAAACTAGCTCATAATGTATAGATTTAAGTAAACAAGTTCGATTTCTGGTCCTGCTTTTATTTCCAAACCGGCCGAGACAGATTTTATCAGCCATGATCTTAAACTTTATTATGACTGCAGAGTGTTATGTAAAAAAAGAGCTTCTATGGAAGCAAAGAAAACCTAAATCTTCCCAAGTTGCCAGGAGAACTACCACTCAGGTATGTTCCACAAAGGTAGATAAATGCAAGAAGAGGAGTAAAAAGAATCCATCTGAACTGCTGCCCCATCTCCTGGCCTAAGGGGTATTTCCTATTACCTCTTTCTTCTACAGTGCTTTAGAAGGCTGCGGACCCCACACTGCACACAGGCAGGGTAGAAATTTGATGAGAGAAAGTGGGAGCCTCCCTTTTCTTGAGGATGCTGCCCTCTAAGTTACTTCCTAACAGGGCCTTTCTTCATTATTTACAATATGCATACCCCATCCAGGTCAACAGCAGCTCTCTGGGATCTAAATAGTGAGCTTAAAGGAAAATTATGCTGAATGGAGAACTAGCTTCTAGGACTTGCAGCCATGTAAACTGGAACATTATTAGGTACAATGATTCTTTCAGGAATTATTCTAAACTTCATGATACTTAATTTAAAATAAAGTGCATAAAATTGTCTTTATTTTCAAATAAAGAATTGCAGCTTTTAATTCAACTAAAAATTGTGCCGAAGCTTTCAAATAAACATTTGATGTTATGATTGACTGGCTCACAACCCCAAGTTCTGAAAAATACAAATATGGCTAGCTCAAAATAAAATATGCTAGGTTCACATTTAAAGAAATTGTTATTTGATTAAATATGCAGTCTTTCATAGATGAAAAGGAAACTCATAGCCTCTCAGCAGCAGGACATGCAGGACAAGCTATTTTTCTCTTCCTGAGAGCTATTTCTGCAAGGAGCCACACAGAGAATTTCCCTTTGATCAATAGGATGGATCAGTCAGACATCTGCCTGGGCTTGGGCAGAACTTTTTTGTACAAAATACTTATGTATGCGGGGGCTGACTATGTGAATTGGAAGTATAAAATAAGGAAAAATGTGTTTCAAGTTATAAATTGTATTTTATTTATGATTCTGCTTTGATTTTAAAATAGTAATTAGAGCATCCCATTCTCATGCAGCTGTATATTTAGAGTAAAATCCTTGAGTCACCTTCAATTCATGGGATCCCAGGACAAAAGTCTGGATGTCTTGTCATAGACAGGGGGAAGGGAATGCTACAAGATGAGTATATCAAAGGCAAACCATTTAAATATGTCTGGATTGTGCAAGGGGAGTTAGTATTATTGTGAATAAATAATATATTCTATGCATTTTCTCATAACCACGCTCCATCCTGTGCTATAATCACCAGTATACACAGTGGAGGAACTCTTCACTAATTCAGCTATGTCATCTTTATCTTTAGCCATCACTTTCTTCAGTCTCCAACAAATAAATTGCAAACACAACTGTTGGTCAGGCATTGCTATCAACAGATAGAGATAGAGAAAAGAGCAAGACACATCATAGGCTCTGCCTTTATGGGACTTTGATTCAAGCTTTACTTTTTTTTAAAAGCTTTTTGTTTTCTTTCTTGAATATGAAAATAATAAATGAATATGACAGACCATCTGATGAGTTTTCATACATATATACATGTATGTAACAAATATTACACTACAGTCAAAAACAAAACAGTTCCACCCCATCCAAAAGTTTCCTAGCACCTCATTACACAGCCAGCCTCACCAATCGAAGCCTCAGGCCACTATTGCTCTGCTTTACTTCTCTAGATTAGATTTGTTTGTTACAAATTTTCATGCAAAGTGAATGTGTACTCTTTGTGTTTGGCCTCTTTTGCTTAGTACTATGCTTTTGAGATTCATCCATGATGTAGTGTCAGTAATTTCTTCCTTTTTGTTGATGAATAATCTTCCATTATAGAATATACCACAATTCGTTTATTCTTTTCTCTATTTAAAGTTTTGTGTAGACATATAATTTTAATTCTCTAAGGGTAAATATTGAGAATTGCTGAGCTGTACACTAAATGTACGTTTTTTACTATAAGAAACTGCTAAACCAATTTCCAAAAAGGTTATTTCATTCTATATTCCTACCAGCTATGTATGAGACTTCTACTTGTTCCACTTCTTTACTGACACTTTGTGCTATCAATCTTTTTAATATTAATAATTCTAGTGGGTATGTAGTGATATCTCACTGTAATTTTATTTATTTATTTTTAATTAATTAATTTATTTTTATGGTGACATTGGTTAATGAATTCCAATAAGTTTCAGCTGTACACTTTAACAGTAAGACATATATGTATATTTACATTGTATGTTCACCTCTCATAGTTGGATTACCTTCTGTCACCACATGTTCGACTCCCTTTCACTGTAGCTTTAATTTGCATTTTTGAATGACTTTTCCAGTGATAGTTGACTATTCCTATAAATTCTTTTCTGAAGTATCTGTTCAAATCTGTTGTCACTTAATTGGGCTATTAGTTTTCTTACTTCTGAATTGTTATCATTTTTTATATATCGTAGATACAAATTTTTGTCAAATATATGTTTTGTGAATATTTTCATCCAGTCTGTGGCTTGCCTTCTGATTTTCTTCATAAGAACAGAAATTTATAATTTTGATGAAGTCCAATTTATTGATTACTTTTATATTTCATTCTTTTAAATGTTTAAGGTAGAAAATCTTTAACTGTCCTAGTTAAAGAATTTAAATGTTACACCTTTATGTCTCTAATTCTCTTTTGGTTGTTTACATATATGATATATATTATATTTATATCAGCTTCATGTGTTTTCATGTGTATATAAATCACCATTTGTTGACTTTGTACAAAAATTGAAGCAACAGTATTACCTAACGTTAACTTGAACACTAAATGTGCTAAGCAGTCTGTATACGTTATATTATTTAATCCTTACAACAACCATATGAATGACATAATACTACTATCCCCACCTTACAGATGAAGAAACTGAGGCTTGGTGAGTGTGAGACTCAGGATATGGAACACAATCTAACTTCAGAATCCAAGTTTTCAAACATTTAGCTTTTTGACAGTTATCTCTAAAATGGGTCATTTTTTTCTATGAGAGGTATGAGAGAACCCACTAGGATACAGGGGGAAATGTTAGTTCTCTATAGATTTATACCTATATTTAATATATGGATTGACAGTTGTGACAATACTTGGCGCATATTTCAGCTGATGATAGTGGAGAAAGAAATGTAGGCATCTTCAGGAAAGAGGAGAATTGGGAGTTGCACAGAGCTGAAGAATTTAGTCAATTTCCTGATTAGTATATTTCCAATGTATTACCACATATTGTACTTTGTGTCCTGTTAGATTTATTATTTTATAACTTAGTTTTAACTAAACTCATCCATCAAAATAGATACATAGTTTTTAAAAATTTGCAAATAAACCTTAAATTTAAGATAATGCTAATCACTAAAGCACATGAGAATAACCAAAAATGGCAGAACTGACATTTCTTTAAAAAAAGCTCTTTGTTAAGAGAAAGTACAACTATATTATTAGATTTGACATTCAATGACATTGTCTCCCTAAAAAGTAATTAATAATTTTATTGAAAACAAAATGGTTTTTGTATTATTAATAAATAAAATAAATTTATATTTATTTTAAAGTATTGTTTATTTTCTTTCCTTATCCTTTCATTTATTATGTATATGCTTTATAATATACCTACTATATTAGTGCATATGATTTATGAATGAATAAATTATACTTATTTTGAAGGTACATGCTCAAAACTTTTTGTGAAATTAAAAAGTTTCAGAAGCAGAAAAAAAGTTCAGTTTTGAAAATACTGAGATAAATATCTTTGTAAATATATCTGCATGAGCAACATGTTTAATTTCATAGAATACAGCCAAGCAGAGGGATGACTGTATCAAAGGGTAGAAACTTTTTTGTAGCTTTGGATAAATAGGACAAATTGCTTTCCAGAAAGCATTTGCACTCCTAAGGGCAATATAAGAGAATTCCTTTTTTAACTGTACTCTTGCCAATTTTGAATATCTTCAGTTTTTATAATCTTTGTTAATTGCATAGGAGAAAAATGACTATTCTCTTTCAAGATTCATTTTTGAGTATAATGTAATGACTCTCATCACTTCAATGACTGTACACAAGGTATTTTAGCCACAAGATGTTTTAACCAGTGCATTTGGGCACTGGCTGGGAAAATATTTATTTCCTCAAACTGGATATGAGTGTGAACTAAGAATAAATTAAGGGAGGGGGATCCAAAAACTCTCTTTTCCCTTTTTGTAATTAGCAATATGTGTTTCTCAGAACACAAGAAAAAAGGAGTAATAAATATCATTTAAAATGCAATTCTAGAATAAACACATGCAAAAGAATGATGGAGGACCCCTCTTTCCCCTTATGTATAAAAATTAACTCAAAATGGATTGTAGACCTAAACGTAGAGCTAAAACAATAAAACTCTCAGAAGAAAACCTAGAAATAAATCTTTGTGACCTAAAGTTAGGCAAATACTTTTTACATAGGACATCGAAAGTAAG
The DNA here is from genome assembly GCA_004027375.1 of Macroglossus sobrinus. Classification (NCBI taxonomy): domain Eukaryota; kingdom Metazoa; phylum Chordata; class Mammalia; order Chiroptera; family Pteropodidae; genus Macroglossus; species Macroglossus sobrinus. The sequence continues at coordinate 187,977 of PVKZ01000059.1, read as the reverse complement.
TAAAAAAAGAAAAAAAATGGGTAAGTTAAACTTCATCAAAACTAAAATCTTTTTTACTTCAAAGAATACCATTAAGAAAGTGAAAAAAGCAACCTACAAAAGAGGAGAAAATATTTGCAAATAATATATCTGATTAGGGACTTGTATTCAGAATATAGAATCTCAAAATGCAATAATAAGCACAAATAAACAAATTATAAAACGGCCAAAGTATCTGAATTAGGCATTTCTCCAAAGAAGATATACAAATGGCTAATAAACACATGAAAAGATGCTTAACACCATTAGTCATAGGGGAATACAAATCAGAACTACAGTGAGATAACGCTTCGTACTTATTATGATGAAAGTAATCAAAAAGAGATAAAAACAAGTGTTGGTGAGAATGTAAAGAAATTAGAACATAAATATGAATGTAAAATAATGCAGCTACTTTGTAAAACAGTTTGGTAGTTCTTTGCAATGTTCAATATAAAGTTATATGATCTAGAATTATACTCCTAGTTATATACATGAGAGAAATGAAAAAACACAAAAATTTGTACATAAATCTTCATAGCAGCACTATTCATAGTAGCCAAAAAGTGAAAACACTCAAATGTCCATCAACTGATAGGGGGCAAATAAAATATCCATACAATGGAATGACAAACAAGAACGAAGCACTGATACATGCTACAACATAGACGAAGCTTAACATTATGCCAAGTGCAAGAAGTCAGTCACAAAGGACCACATATTATATGGTTCTATTTCTATACAATGTCTAGAATGGGAATTCTAGACAAAGAATAGCTTACTAGTTGTTTGGAGAAGAGCAGTGGGAAGGAGTGAGTATGGGGAATGGCTGCTAAAGGGTATGAGGTTTCTTTTTGGGGTGATAAAAATGTTTTAAGATTGATTGTAGTGGAGGTTACACAACTCTAAAGATACTAAAAACCATTGAATTGTGTGCTTTAAATGGTTAAATTGTAGGACATGTGAAGTATGTGTCAGTAAAGCTGTTAAAAATATATAGCAGTAATATAAAGAACCTGTGTGTAATATACACTATTTTCTTTGTATATATTTGTTAAATATTTGATTTTTTAATTTGAAAAAAAAGTATATGCTACTTTTGGAAGTATCTTTTTGATGCATTATGTTCTGCCTCTGCCAATTATGAAATGCTATTATTAATAAAAATTAATTATGTTACCTATTTTGAGTAGCAGCCATTAGACAGTGGTTGAGATCAGATGGGCCTTATTCCTGTCTTCCTTGTGAAACGTAACTTTCTTGGCAGAGTAAGCTTTTTCTTATTCAGAATAGGAGGGCATAGACATATTCAATTTTAGTAAAATAATCTTACAGACTATCTGTGGGGACCTTTTTGATGTGAAATTAAATTGTGGCACAGACAGAGGTTTTATTACATTTACATGGACCCATAAAATAACTTTTATGGTTCCCAGTGGTGCAAATCCTCCTTAATTTTGTTAATTATTTCCCCCCAGTTATCCTTAGCCATGTCTACTAATTCAGTATTGATCTTGATACTAAGATATGTTATGATCTTAGAAATTCACTTGAGTCCCCACTGATGAAAAGAACTAAAGAAGCAGATCTTACCCGAGGTAATGTTTTGGATAGATTCCAATTAATATTATAGTCAAAGATGACAATGTCCTTTCCCCCCACCCCCTACCCAGTGTTCTGTCCTGCTGATCAGAGCTGGGCTCATGACCCAGAGCAGGGGTTGTCTCAGAAAAATCGCAGGAGGAGATGACACCCACCTTTGGTTTGACTCCTATATTTTGGTGTGCCTGTCCACCCACCACCACTTCAAGGTCTTCAGGTTGAACCTGTTTTTCTGCTTGTTTTGACTCTTTTCTGTAATATCCTTTCCAGTTAACCTACTCACACTTTAATTGGAATTTTCTCAAGAAAATGTCTTAAATTAGCTGTTCTTAACTGTATTGTTCAGCAAGTAATTTGTTACTATTGATAATTATATTGCTGATGTTTTTAAATGATTTGCTGTAAAAATAAATGAGAACATGTTCAAGGTTACCTTTGCACTATCAGTTGCCTCTGGATATGATTTAGAGTGTGGGGCAGTGGGGCACAGTTACTGCTAACAGTAGAAACTGAATATAATCCTCCATCCAGAAAGAGTGATGACCGATTGCCGATGAACCTTACCAGCTGGTTTACTTTACCAAGCATTTGTTGAATGCCTACTATGTACGAAGCATTAATCTGAAATTAGCTGCTTTTTCAAACTAAAACTTCAATATGCCTTCAATTTCTGGGTCATCCAATTAATTCCAACATGTTAAAGGACTTTCTGTTTTATGATACACAATTATATAACATAGGCCTCTTGTGAATCTTAATTCTTTCATTAACTTACCTCGTTTAACTTATTAGCTACCCATTCATAGCTTTGTAAAATGTACTATACTTAAAAGTAATAACTGCAGCCCTTTAAAATATTTTAAAATTCATTCTTTTTATTAAAGCCAAACTAATTTATCCTTCCTCCTGCCTATTATTTTGAAATATTGAGGTTATGCTACTTAGTTTCTTTTGTCTCGTTTCTTTCTCTATTGTAATCTCGGTTCCCAAAGGGCATCCAGTAGGGTAACTTAGAACCCATACTCCATTCAGTTTCAGACTCTAGTTGATGATGGTAGCAATTGACCTATTTAATATTCCCTTCTCTCTTCGTAGTTACAAAAACAATTAAGTGTGTTTGTGCATGCGTGTGTGTGTGTGTGTGTGTGTGTGTGTGTGTGTGAGAGAGAGAGAGAGAGAGAGAGAGAGAGAGAGAGAGAGAGAGAGAGAGAGATGGGATGGGGTGTGTTGCCCTAATAGAAGCCAAACTGGGGTGTTTTGTGATGTTGGCAAAATCTGTTTCTACTCCTACTATAGTTTCACTCTTTTCCCTCCTGAGTGATAGATTATTTCTCATATAATAAAAATTATATGGGAAACCACTTTTATTGTTTCATGTATTTATGTTTAATAGGCAATTATTTTTTTATCTCTTGCTGCTTAATAAGCCACCCCAAAAGTTAGTGGTTTAAAATAACAATTCATTGTTTTTCATAGTTCTACAATCTGGGAGAGACTCTGCTAGGTTCTGCTGGGACTGAATGCCTAAGATGGCTTCTTCACCTACCCACCAGAGTGCTTCCATATGGACTGCTGAGACAGCTTGGGGCTGGCTGGGCATCTCTCTTTCCATTTGGCTTTTCTACATGGCTAGCTTGGTTTCCTCACAGCATGGCATACTTAGAGTAATTGAACTCGTTACATGGTAGCTGGCTTCCACAGAGAGGAAGCAGAAGCTGTCAGTCCTCCTAAAGGCCAAGGGCAGACCTACCACAAAAACACTTCCGCCAAAACATATTACAAGACTAGACAAGATTGAAAGAGGAAAGAAATAGTCTCCATGTCTTGATACAAAGATGGCCGTATACATATAGAGGGACAAAGGAATTGGAAGCAACTATCTTGCATATGGTATAAAATTCAAGTAGTACAACAGGGTACACAGTGTGAAATTAAGATTTTTTTTGATGCCCCTGTCCCTGAGACACCAAGTGCCACCACTATCATGCTTCTTGAATATCCTTCCAGAGATATTCCATTATTCTACACATAAACAAGCATATGTCTTATGTATATGATTTTATAAATGGATATTTACTATATCAATGATGTGTATTATATAGTTTTATCCTAATGTCCAGTGCCCACACTTCACTTTTTCATTTAATCAGACATGCAGAAGTAGTTCTGTTCTTTGTAGTGACTACACAAATTTCTTTGAATATTTAGCTATTTCTGATCCTTTGTAATCACATGTTACTTATACTGCTTCGGTGAATATAACTGTGTGTGTATTTCAAAATGTAAGTTTGTTAGAACATTTTCTATAAGAAGAACTGCTGGGTTAAATAATATATGTATGTATGCTGTCAATAACAGTAAAGCTGGGAGAGACCTCTAACTCAGTGGTTCTCTGGTTGGAGGCATGTGGGAGTAGTAAGCTTTCTCTACTGCAGTGACCCCGCCTCACCGCGAGGAGACTTTGGTCCAGCCCGAAGTGTTTACAGTAATACTTCCCTTGTCTGATTTGTTGAGATCCACTGTTCTAGACCAACTGCCTCGTTTGGCAGATAAACACCCTGCAGGTGTGAGTGCCTGACTTGCCTGTTGGTACCCCATCACACTCTGAACAAATTGGTCTTCTCCCGGGTCTCCCAGAAAATGAACAATTGCTTCAGGATCAGGTTTACCCAAAGTTTGTCCTGCAAATCACTAGATCCCAAAGAGCCTCCCTTCTCCACAACAGAAAAGGATTCTGTCATCAAGCATATCTGGGAACACTGTATCCTGTTATCAGCAAGTAACACACCCCCATTCACAATCAGCAAGGGCAAATAGACTCTGAAACCCATTCTGAAGAAACCTATTTGACATTATTTAAATGAAAGAGTGGATTTAACCATCTGCTTCCGCATCTAATTTGACCATAGCACTCTGTTTTTGTGGCACCTGTTTCGTTAACCACTGGTGGAACTAAGTTTTCTGAGAAACATTCTTTGGGAAATGGTGATGCAGAAGAAAAGTTCTTGGACTGGGAGACTGGCTCTGCAGCCAACCAACTCTTCAAATTTGAACAAGTGAAAAATTACTTAGGGCCCGAGAGTGGAACTGTCTGATTGTCCACGGGATTTTTGTTTTGTTTTGTCCTTCCAAAGCAGATGAGCTCCTCTTTCAGTTTCCCTGACTGAAGACAACGCAAGATATGTCTTGACAGGGGACATTGAAGAGTGATCTGTTTTTATGTTCCTTTGAATTCTTAGTTCTTCAGCTCAGTATATGCAACTGGAAGTGGATATGAGGGGTCTGGTTGGGCTTTCTGCCTGTCTTTTTGTTCCTGCTGTCATCATCCTGACCACTCCTTCCCAATTCATCCGTAGTTTCAGATAAGAAAAAAAGCTGCAGAGTTGGGCAGGAACCAGGCTGACCTCAGATGAGGTCATAGCAGGAGATTAATATATCTAACTCTGTATCTTTGCCACTTCTTTTCTGGATAAGCCATAAACAAATTTTGTGCTCAGGGGAAAATGATCTGATATTCTTATATCAAATTCATATAACCTTTACAAATGAGAATAGATCTTCAAACCAGGTGTAGTGTGATTTGTTTTGACTCTTTACTGACTCCAACTGAGATGTTTTACATATACTAATCTAAAGACAATGAATCCTGAGTTGATTTCGTGAGTGTAAGTTATTCCAGCCCTGAAATGAAGGGGCTGCTGTGTGTCAGAACACACAGATACATAGGCAACCAAGAGCTATCTAGTTAAATATCTTTTTTTATTAATCAGAGCTTCAGAGGTAAAATCTCCTTCTCCGGGACATCAAGGTGATTTGTGACACTCTCTGCACACCTTTAGATTTGCAAACCAATGAGTACATCACACCAATCTCTCGTTTTCTCATCAGTGGCAGACATAAAACACAGGTAATCTTCATTTTACTCAGATGTTTCAATTAACTGTGAAAACCCCTTGGCTTATATTATACAGCATTTGTGAGTATTTCATTTTCTTTCAGTTTAAGCATCAACTAGGACACACACTTAAAGTCTTGTTACATTTCTTTTAGAAATTGATACAATTAAATGTTTGAGCTGACTGTACCAACGACAAAAAGAATGAACTAAAAGGACACTTGAGATCTACCTTTTAGCTGTCTTCCTGGGTGTTGAAGTCATGATTTAGAAAGGCAGATCTGTTTTTATATTTACCAAGAACACTAAGGCCTGAAATGGGAAATGTAAACACATTTGTTTACTAAAATTCACCTCTTTGCACAAATCGTTTTAAATGCATTTCCCTTTTTTATTTTTTTTCTTAGTCTATGCAGCAAAGCAAAGGCATTTAGTGAATTTCTCTGTTAACCTGCAAGATATTTACAGACTTTGAGAATGTGATGAATCTTTACATCTTTAAATTATTTTCTTTTAACTTTCACATTGCCTCTGGAACTAGTAGAAGCAGAAGACATTAAGTTAAATAGTTTTAATTTTGTCATGTTGACAGCAAACAAATGGCTCCTGTTGAATTGGGTGTTATTTGCTCCTGTTTTGTTTTTTAAACTGCATTGATGGAAACAATTGGTTGTTTTAGTATCACACAGATATAAATTTAAGAAAACTCCATTAATAAAGTGTTACACCAATTACATCTCTTGGAAATTTGCATATGACCACAGCTTAATAATTATAATTTTGCAAACAGTTTACAAATATAGCACCCCAAACAGTAGGTGGTAAATAATTATTTCAACTAGATCCAACTCTATAGCCCTTCTAAAATCAACTGTGACAGAGCAGTGAGTGGTACTGCCTCCCCTTGCTGTCATTATGAAGATGTAATTCTGTTACAATTATTTAATCCCAAAGGCATTATTACACCTGTTCAGCAGTTTTCAACTATTCACTAAAATGATGTACAATTCAACCGCAATAAATCTCAGGGTGCTTTTTATTAAAATTTCTTTAAAAGTATTATGGCTGGAGGTTGATGAATTTAAAGAAATGTTTGGAGAAACCACATAAATATATGAGAAATGTGTGGTCTCAGGATTTGCTCTTTCACTTGTTTGAATTGTGCCTAACCTTGAGATGTGATTACAAAATTTTTTTAAAAATCACTTAAATCATATAGATCAGATTAAAGGATAATAAATTCATAGAATGTTAGCATTGTATGGCATCTGAAAGAACACCTGGTTCAGTGACACAAAATTTGACATGAATTTTGAGATTGGCCTGCAGAAATTTTTTAAAACAGAATTTGGGGCCCCACCCTCAGAGGTTTTGATTCAATGAGTGCAGGTGGGGCTTACAAATTCCCAGGTGATGTTGATGCTGCTGGTCCAGAAACCCCATTTTGACTTGGGGTTGATTCAATTCATTTTACAAACAAGGAGGCCAAGGCCTGGAACCTGCTCTCAGACTCCTCTACAGAGACTGGGCTGGTATCGGGTAAAGATGCCTCTAACCACATGTGCATGGTTGGAGCATAGAGAAGATGGTGCTCCACAGTTGTGGCAACAAACAAAGTCCGGTAGTCTGGCAACAGCAGATCTTGGAGTGATGAGGGAATGGAGTGTCAGATATACAGATAGCACATAGCAAAAGAACTAGAAACTTGAAGTCAGATACTGTTTGAAGTGGCAAGAAAGTAAGTGATCAGCCAAAGGGGTGGGTGTTTAGAAGTAATTGAATGTTTAAGAGTTTCTCAAAGAGAATGCTTACTTTCCCAACCCCAACACAACCTGTCCTTGATCATGTCAGGAAACCACACCCTATTTACCTAGGGGCTCAAGATCAAAATCTGTAAGTCAACTTGTTTCCTCTTTTCCCACATCTTCCACATCTAATACATCATCAATCCTGACTTTTCCTTCCAAAATATATCCTAAATCCATCCATTTCCCTAACTTCACAAGTACTTCTAAATCAAGCCACTGCCATCTCTCCTGAGTATCTGCAATAGTTTCCTATCTGGTCTCCCTGATTTCTCTCTTGGCCTTCTATAATTCACTCCTCACCTTCCTTTATAAACAAATTTGACCACACCGCTCTTATATTAAAACCCTCCAAAGTCCTCCTATTGCATCTAGAATAATATCCATCCCCTTTACCATGGTGTACAAGGCCCTTCCTGTTCTGATCACTGCTTATCCCTCTGACCTCAACTCTGGTCACTCCCTGCCTTCTCATTAACTCCAGTCACAATCTTCTTTCTGTTCTGAGAACATATCTGTACGAGGGCCTTTGCACTAACTATTCCTGCTGCCCCATATGTTCTTTCTCTGATCTTCACCTAGCTGATTCTTTGTTATCTAGGTCATAACTTAAATGTTAGCTAGTTAAAGACCCCTTTGTAACAACCCGATCTAAAGTAACCTCCTTCTATCTCTTTCTGATAAATCAATCTATTTAATTTTCTTTCTAGCCCTCATTACAGTCTGAAATTATCTCTTTTTATTGATTTGCTTTTTGTTATCCTCTTCTACCAAATATAAGCATTGCGAAGAAAATCTAAGCCTTATTTGTCTGGTTCATTGTCTTATCCCTGGCAGTGACTGGCACATAGTAAATAGCTGCTCAATAAAATTTCCTGAATGAACAAGAGGACTCTTAGAGGTAGCATTTTCTCCCTGAAAACTGCAAGAAGGCAGAGCCTAGACTCAATGAATAAGAGGGCAATCCATTTACTAAAACTGAAGGATTAGGTGAGGTATGGGACTTAGGAAGAAAACAAACCTTCGAACAAGATTGAATTCAAAAGTGTGATAACAGAAAGGAGAAGTTTGTACTGAGACAAGAAGCCAATTTGCCCAAAGTCAATCCACTGAAAACCAAATTTACTTTTTTTTTTTTTTACTATTTTAGACTAACCTAATTCTTTTTTCATAATGACATTTGAATGATTTAAATCATCTCTGTCTATGGGCTGCTGCTGAAGTTGGAGATGGAGAACCAAGGAAGAGATTGAGAGGTATAGGAGAATTTATTTTAAAACATTTATTAAATATGAAGAATTTTTATGAATATATTATTCATCTCTTTATTGTTAATAAGAATGCATATGTGTAGGAATTTTTCAAACTCAGAGTATATTTAAGAATATATTTTTCATAAATATGTAAGAAAAATAGATGTATGAAAGAAATATGTTCATTGGTGGTTGCCCTCTTGATTTTTTTATTTCTTTGTCAATTGTTCTGCCTTGATCAGATAGTTGCCTCCTATTCTCAGTGGTGGCTCTCTGCCCCTGAGTTTTTCATTCCAATATTGCTCTTGAATATATTGTTACTGTAGTGTCTTGCTATACTTTTAATTCTTAAACTACTTAATCAAGATTCTTAGTCCCTGTAAATAAAAGCACTATTTTATTAATAGGTCACCCAAGGCAGCAAAGTCAAGAACTTGATCAAAACCATTGAGCCAAATACACTGGCTTGAGATTTGGGTTGAAAGGGGTGAACAGAGAAAACAAAATTATTGCTTTACTTCCATTTTCAGGATGCCATTAAAGAGCCTGTCTAGGATAGAAATGCAGTTGATAGCATTATTTCTCAATTAGTCTGATTAAACCCACATTTAGAGCAACTGCCATTCAAATTGCTACTGCCCCATGGATGGAACAAAGGCCCTCTGCTCTGAGTACCGGGGAAAAGCATTTAGGATAGAAGTACAACCCAACCCCAAAGGAGTGAGCACAAAAAATCAAAACTGATCCCATATAGTACAAATGTATTCGGTTCTAGCAGGTTTATAAGCTCTATATGAAGTGGTTAAAATGAGTTATTAATTCATAGTTAATGTCCCATAATTAAAAGTCCACTTTGGTTACATACATTACAGACTATCTGCTCTGGTATTTTAAGGAAGAACTATTTAGAGCTTACTTAGTTCTTAACAAAGAAAATAAAAAATTTTCCTTTAAAATTATAAATGTTTTTATGTTCCTATATGTAGATTTGCATGATTTGGGTTCTACATCTGAAATAGACAGCTTAACCTGATTGATTAGGTTAGCCCGGTTTTATAGGGCTTTGCATATTCTCTTTTTGGTCACTTCAGTATTTGTGACCAACCTGCCAGAAATGTGGAAAGGAGAAATAAAAGATAAAGAGAGTGAAACCTAAGATGTATTTTTTTTCTAATGTTTAAAATGTTGGGGAAAGTTTAGTGTATGGGCTGTCCATGTGTGTTTGTATGAATGTGGTTACATCTGTCTAAAGATGGGTATACCAAAGCAACCTGAAGGCAGAACATATGTGTGTGCATGGTGATTAGGAGAGAAAGAGAAAATCTGATTTCATAGACATAGATGGCTTTATGTAAGGATTTGAGAAAAAGTGACTTGATCTTCCTTCAGTTACTTTCTTTGTTATCGAGGGGTGAATAAAAACTCTGATGGCATGACTCAGAGCAAACAAGGACTAAAGAGGCCTATATCTAAGGAAGAGATTTTTAACCCGAGGCTTACATGTCCCTTGGGGGGAATCTGTGGTACTTTCAAAATTGTATGTAAATTTTATCATGAATATGAATATGTATATGTTTCTGAGGAACAGGTATTTAACTTTTATCATATCTTCAAGGGGATCCATGACTCATAAATGCTAAGCCCCACCCACCACTCCTAGGAACACCTGCTTCTGGTGGTAACTGGATATTATGATATTAAGGATTGGGGTACCAAGAGTCACAGGAAGTCACTGACAGGGAGCCTGGTTGGTTGAGTGGATTTCTCTAGTGGACACACTGATGGCAGTGAATTTCAATATAAGTGAAGATTTGGGACATTGTGTTACTGGCTTCATTCCCCGGCCCCCACCTGTCACCCCCACTCCCACGGTAAAGATTTATGAAGGTAGGTATGAGAGCTGGGCTTGTGTTCATTGAATTGAGGTAGGAAGAAGACTGACCAGATAAACACTAGAAATGTTAACTGAAGCAGAGCCTCCAACTGATCTCAGACAACAAGGGGAAGTAGTCAGGCAACTCAGCAGGTAGTATTTTGAGTCTAAGACTTATCTTGCTTTGAAGAGACATAACAGCAAATAGGAGCAAACCCCGCAAAAGTGCAACCGCCTCCTCCATGTGTGGACCCAGTAAAGAAAAAACCATAGGACCCAGAGCCATTTCACATAACACTATCTTTTCACTTTTAATATCATCAGATACCTATTAAACAGTTATTATTTAAAGGTACTCTTCACAGCTCTTGGGATAGAAAAATGAATAAGGCATTCTTATTCTTGATCAAGGATTCAAGCAACAGAATTCCCAGAAAAAGACAATACAGGTGCGCCTTGCTTTGTGCAACAGATGAATCCCCAGAGAGCTGTGTTTAAAGAGAATGGTTATAGATAAAAATTTTGCCAAATGCAGTAGGAAGATGAGGAAGCTTGAGGTAAATTCTCTGGTAAGATAAGAATTTTTTTTTTGTAATGCTAATAATGACATCCTTTAGTCTATGTGATAAGCTCCAATTCTCTTAAATCAGGATATACCCATACCCATAATATGTGCATATATATGCATAGAGATTCATCACTATATTCTTAACATTAATTTTCATGTAATTTAAGGACCTGCACTTTCTACTTTGTGAATCTTTCTGTCCTGTAAAGGAAACGAGTTCACTCAACTACACACTATCAAACAGACAGGTAATCAATCAGTGATCACACATATCAGTTCCAGCTGAGCTCCTGTCTATTGCTAAGATGGTTACAATAACCTCTAACTGTTCCATGTAAGTAGAAATGGCCCCTTAGACGTCTACACCAAAGGTTCGGACAAGGAGCCTCAACCTGCCAGTAGCAGTAGCATTAGTTTTTTTCAAATGTGTCTTTGTCAGCAGTATTTTTAAACATGGGCCCTATACTGTACTATATTTTATTGCTAAAAGCATCTTTATTCTCCAGTTTCAGGGATAAAAGGCAATTTTTTTAAATGTCATGGCAGAAGGTAATTTTTCAAGGTTTTCATGACAGGGTATAAAATTAGATTTTAAAATATCCTAAATAAGGCCTTGCTCATCAAGATTAGGACTTTAATTTGTGTTTCAGGACATTTGGGCAAAACTCTCCTCCTTCCAATATTGCCCAGTTGACTGAAGAAATATTTTCAGATTTTACAGAAAATTTACAAACTCATACACACATAACCTTTATTTTAAAAGCTGGTTTATTATTAGCTGGCTTCTCTGATCTTCCTTTTAAGCAGCTATCACAGGAGAAGTTTATTATTATTTAAAGTGCTGAATTCCAAAATGCTGTGGGAGGAGCTTTTCGATGGTATTACCCAAGCCAGCTGGAGAGATGCCTTGTCATTACTGTTACTGGGGTATTGTCCCACAAAAGGGGACCCCTTCTTAGGTATGTGTCAACAGCTACTAGTGACAATTGGATAAGGGTGGAATTAATAGAAGAAAGAATACTTGTTTCCCCTTTTGAGTGAGAAGATGGATAAACTAGGTGTTACATTCACTGAGATTTTAGAGTAGGAAACCTCATTATGCTCTTTGCCATTGCATGTGCATATTGAGGGGAAGGGGTCTATAGATTTTGGAAATCAGGCACTGTGTATATGTTTTTCCTGAATTCTTACTACGTGAAATAGAAAACAAAATAGAAAGCATGGTTTCTTTTTATTTTAAAGGTTAGAGAGTCCAAATACTCAGGAAAGGCAGACTCCATGCCTGGTCTCTGATTCACACATAAGGTTTACCTGGTAATAATAATAATGGTACCTACATCAGAGGGTTGTTTAGGGATCAAATGAGATAACACATGTAAAGAATTTTAACAAGCACTTGGCACATAGTAAGTCCTTAATGATATATATTTTAAACAAGAAAGCTGGAGATTACTTAAAAGCATATAATAGCAAATGAAAATTAGTATAAGAACAGAAATTCTAAAGTTTCAAGAGATTTAAACAAAATATGTGAAATGAGTCACAGAAGAAAATGTTATTTGAGCCACAATAGAAGACCAGAGTGATTTCAGGAGACTACACTGGGAGCTGTTTGGGAGACCTGCTTAGGATTCTTCAGGAATATGGACACAAGATGATGAAGTCCTAGCTTAGGGCAGCAGTTGTGAACACGTAAAGGAAAGAGATGGCATCATCAACACTGATGACAAAGAGCAGAAACATTCTTTAAATCAAAGGAGTTTCTCGTGTAATTTGCAAGGCAAGTAATTACCAGAAACTGAATGAGGTAAAGCTATATTTTATAGAGGTTCTTTTTCCTAGGAGCCCAAAGTATTTTCAGTTACAAAAGTACTATACTTCTCAAAGTAGGGCTGGTGATGTAAAGACAGAGTAGTAAATACTCCAAAAACATTTGTTTCTATCTCGCTTACTTCCAATAAAAAAAAAAAAAAAAGAAACAGGAAAAATAGAGGGTTAAGAAATGAGAGGAAGTAATTCTATCAAAAATATAGGTAGCATACTAAGCATAGGATTTGGCTCTGAGCTTCCTGGCAGTCAATGAAAAAAGGAAAAACAAATCAGTCATGTAGTTTTTCTACTCCAGAGGGAAGGAAGCAACCCAGCTCTTCAGGAACAGGAAACCTTTTCCTGTCCTTAAAGTCTCAGAAGATAAAATTATAACTAGCTTGCTCCAAGCGTTAGGAAAGGGGTAAAACTTAAACTTCAGACTTCTTTGGAAAAGAATAAGTTTGGGGGACTTAGTCATATTAAGCAGTTTCTGATAATTCACTCCTTATCTGAGATCTCAAAGGGATTCAGGCCCATTGGTGACTAGTTTTTGGTAAAACAAATACACATTATTAATGATGTATAAATTCTCAAACACATGACTTGTCTAATCCTGGATAGAAATGAACAATTTATTAACTCCTTTCTCTGGCTTTAGTGAGTTATGGTCCTCCTCATTTTTTAATTTCTGGAAGTGGGGAACAATTCCATCAAATGAAAAAGAACAGCCAGCAGGGAGCTTGCCCCTGCGTGGGAAGTAGAGGATAGCCAGAAGGGTCAGTGGCCTGGACTAAGGGTCCCAGCCACCTTAAAATCCATCAACGCCTTTCTCTAGCTGCTTGCTTCATCCCAGGTGAACCCCCTGGCAAATCGGAATTTCCTCGGAGGGACAGGGCTAGTTTCTCCCTCCCGCAGCCACTCTCCCAAGGAAAGAGAGGTGGGAAGAGAGAGAATAGAGTGAAAGAGGACAGAGGGAGAGAAAGGCAGCTTTTGTCTTTATATCTCAGTCCCACGTTGGGGTGGAGGTGAGGAGGCAGGATTGCATTTTTTTCAGTCTATGTGAGCAGCGCTGTGGAAATCTAATTTGACAGAATAGGTAAATAAAATCAACTGTCATCAGTTCCCCATTTTATTTACGGGACAGGGTCAATGTTTTTAAAGCATCAAAAGTAACAGCTTATTGGAAACGGATTTTACAGCGACTCGATACAGGCAGTTCTTCAAAGAAGTTAGTTTGGTTTAAAATGTCATTATTTGCCTTATTTGCAAACATGTCCTCGGCGAAGCCTAAGACAGTACCTTAGCGAATACGTTTGGGCGTCCCTCAAAGCCTCTCTAGTTCTGGCAATTGGGGTCCTCCCAGGGAACCGGACCCTCTCCCCATCACCCCCATTCTCCCTGGCTCTCCCAGACCTCCGCCCCGACTTCAGGGCTGGGATCACACCAGGGGCTCGAGGAGGGGGGCGTGCAGGCGGCGCGCACGCTCCTTTCTCCGGCTGCGTTCTTGCCTTTCTTTTGTTTGGTTGCCTCCTCTTTCCCCTTGGTTGTTGATTATTAGTATTTTCCTAGTTTTCCAAACTAATAAGTGCCACTATCAGGCAGTTGGAAGCTCTCGGAGGCTGCAGGCTTTGCCGTTCGGCCTTAATTGATATTGAACGAGCTGCTGGTAGACGGGAACAGGGCCGCTGCTGGATAATTTGCAGTTTAATCAGCGTTTGTAATGAGAGCGGCTGATTAGGGCTGTTGGAAATAAAAGAGAGTTACAAGGAACGTCTGTCAGAGTCCGGTGATAATTCAGGACTAATTGTGGTGATTAGCGCAAACTGGATGACTTTGGGCTTTGCTAATGCAAAGAGAAACGTGCAGGCTCCAGCCAGGGACCCCTCGGAGAACAGTGCACTGGCTGCGCACAACTTTGCTGAGCCATTTCCCTACGAGGCCCCAAGAGGCGCAGGGACTGGGATGGGGTGGGGCCCCCCTTTGCTGAAGCAGGGCGGAGGGACAGTAGGATCCGTGGCCCGGCCGCCCTTGCCCTGTCCCAGGGCTCTCTCTGGGGCCCACCTGGGGCCCGTGGACGCCTCTCACTACCCCCACCCCAGTCTCTTCACCCTATACTTTGCACCTGATGCCTCCCTATAATTGTCATGGTTTCCGGCCTCAGCCCGGTCGCGGACCAGGAGGCACACCCTGCTCTCCCCGCGACTCCCACCTCCCGCCTTCACCTACCCGCGCGCCTCCTCGTGGGGTCTTCGAGCTTTCAGAGCTTTCCCGACTACCCTCCCCTACTCTGTGGCCTCCTCCTTCCTCTCCGTCTCCCTCACCTCTAGGCCCTCACCTGTCTCTTCTAGAGAAAGGTTCTGTTCCCTCCCTCCAAGCCCCAAACCGTCTCCCCAAGTGGGTGACCCGCAGCCTGTGTCATCCAGAGCAGCTGAAGCTTCGAGTGCGCTGGGGAGAAGAGCACCACCGCTTATAAACGGCCAGAGTTCTCATTATTGAGGAGTTTCATAACTCTTTAATTCATTTTTAATGATGGCAATAAACATGGTAGTCATTTTGGAACAATAGCTAAAAATCATAGGGCCATTACTGTCCATTAAAACAGTGTTTACAGTTCAATGGAGGGTCACGTGCCCCGTACTCATTCATATTAGCCAAAGGAGAGATTTATAGGTCGGAAGAATGGTTTTCTTTTTATTCTCGATATAGCATAAAGCTTACTGAGCAAATTGAAAAAAAGAAAGAAAAGTTCACTTGGCTTTTAATGGTGTGAATGGGGATTAAAGAGCTGTTGTCTGAAGCCTGATTTCTATTTGATCAATAAATCATCAAGTGCCTTAAGTGCTTTATTCACTATCAAATTAAATGAAAAATACTTTAACCTGCGTCCCTGCTGTCGGCAGATAAAGCTAATAATGTTTTCTGTTATGTTTCCATTTAGGCATTTAACACTAAGAAAAATCTACTAGGTCTTGCACACTGTCTATTAAAGGTACCACATATTTATTACACATACCTACAGACATCAGGAGAAAACTTTCTTGTTTTCGGCAAGAAACTTTCACTAGGATTCCTACTATACCAGAATATCAGTAGCCAGCCCCTGCTAATTTGGCTACACTTTAAAGATCAAGGTGGAGGTTCAGGACTTCCGTCCCCACCGGCGCTAGGGGGCTGGCTCCCGCGGGCTGCGTTACAGGCTTGAAATAACCTTTTACCTGAATGTTTGCCCTTTTCTCTTTGATTCCAAATCTTAATACAATAATATATCTAAACAATAGGCCCAAAGGGACAAATCTCTATTATTTCCCAGATTTCCTGGTTCTAGATTAGATATTCTCTAATATGATATATTTTACACATAGTTCTTCCCTGTCTTTGGAGGAACGGGCTGGTCAGAAACACTTCTACTACATGCCTAGAAGCATAGCCCAAGGACTGGATTTTATAGGATAACAGAATTAAAATATTGTGTTTAGATAGCAAACCACATAATTTCACATGTTTCACAAAGAAAGCAGTTCCCTTAGAGAATACATTTTGGAAAGAGTTGGGGTTTTTTTTTGTTTGTTTGTTTATTGTTTTTTAAGTCTGGGGTAACCTGACTCTGGCTTTAAAAAAAAAAAAAAACAAGCGAAATGCAATCGAATGATATTTGTGAAGTTTAATTGCTAACTTAGCAGCTCGGTCACACCTCCCAACCCATTAGATGATGAAATCTCACCTGGTTAACGAATACAGCACTGTGGCCTCAACGGCGAATGCCTGATTATACAGCCAAGCTGCTAATTTACCAAAACCCCCAACCAGGGAGTCCTGAACGGCCACCACTCACTGTATTCATGCGGTAGCTAAGAGAAGGAACCGTATTCCCCGAGCCGCTTTCCAGCTACCCGCAGAATGAGAAATGTAAAATTAGTGGAGGTGTGTGCATGAAGGGAGCCGAGCAATTAGCAAGGCGCGGGCGCCCGCTGGCCCCGAGGGGGTCCGGGAGGGCGAGTGGGGAGACCAGGGCGCGAGGGCAAAGGGCTCCCTCGCAGCCTGCGATCTGCAGGCCTCGGCGGCGGCGAGGTCACCGCTTGCGCAGCAGCCCCCGCTGCAACCGCGCCCAGTTAAGAACAATGCCGCTTCCTGCCAGCCCTTTGCAATCCTCGCTTTTCAGCCACTTGATACCCATCCGGACTCCAGACCCCTGACGCGCTCTGGAGCGCATACGTACTTTGTCTTTCTCTCCAGTTTGGCCTGACAAAATCATGTTAAACATCCGAACACTGCAAACTCAGCAACTGGTAGCATTTCTACCAACTAGGATATCAATTTTTAGAGGGAGGGGTCTGAGGCATCTAAGATCTCATAGTCCCTCTGCCTAGCACCCTATCGGCATTATCTCCTCTTCCCTACTTCCCAGCCAGCCACCAGCCACTCTTCGCGGTGGCTGCCGAGCTTGGCTGCCCAGTACAATGCAAGGCGTGCGATCTGTGCCGGAGGTGGGAATGAGCATAAACTGGATATTTACAACAGGAGGGTGCGCACGCACCTCTACCTGCGAGAGCATGTGTCTTTTTACAGGTTCTGTCAGATGCAAGTGGAATTACATGCATTTGTGCAGGTTCCAAAGCCATTTTTCAGCCGGGTTGTTGCTCTGAGATTCGAAGAGGGGGCCAAGGAGAAAGCCCCTCTTCAGGGGCTTCACGGATACCTTTACTTCCTCTTTCCAGCTCCAGGTGGCAAACCCAACCTTTCCCCCTCCTATCCCTCCTTAAAACCAACCAAACAGTTCACAAAACCTTATTTATTTGTTTGTCTGTGGTTATTGCCCATGTTATTAATTGCACCCGGGCCTTCCTTGCTCTTTGAGAGAGCAGCGGTATAAATTGGCTCTAATAAATATTAGCCGCTAGATTAGGCGAGGTGAAGCTGGCACCGCGCTCTATTTTCGACCTGTAGCCTCTGCGAAGCCGCCAGTTCTGCGCCAGATTAGCCCCATCCATCCAGTGTCAATGGTTGTCTTGTTGAGAAAATCAGTGAGTAAACAGGGCTGACAGAGAGGGGGCCCAGCTGATTACTCATACAAATAGACTGCAAACTCCTCCAGGAGAAGCTGTTTCCAGAGATGGGTTTCTCGCATTGACAAGGCTGCTTCTCCCAGGATCCTGTGTCCTGCTGTTCCCACTTTGTCCTCCATCAATCACACAATTGTGTCCGGGATGTTTTATAGAGTCACTTAATATCCCTGCCTTCATCTCTATTCACTTAGAGAATCATCTGCCATCAGGGCTAAAGGCTTTCTGCAGGATGGGACTGGCGACACACCCAGGCAACAATAGCTCTGGTGGCAGCAGGACCCAGAGTCCTTTCTGATGCTAATAGAACAGCCCTAGGATGTACCAGTGCAAGGCAGCCTTTATTGAAGCCGGCCATTAGCCCTTTGTCCACTGCATTAAATTATCCCCTGGGTTTGTCCATGATAGGGGTGTGGAGGCCACAAATAAATTTCCTTTTAAAATTATTGTTTTTCCTCTAAAATGAGTTTTAGATTTGAGAATTTCTTTTATGAAAGTCATGCATAAATACTTTCTTTTTTCTTTATAAGAAAAGGGGAAATATTTTCAGGCTCAAGTGTATAGAGTAATTTTGGCCTTTATTCAGTTCCTCCTATTATTTGCAGTACTCTGCCCCAGCACAACCCCCTGCCCCCAGCACTCTGCCTCCAACCAACCTGTCAGGTCCAGGTAGGGAAGTATTAAGCATCTTCTAAGCAGAAAATTTCTATAACTAAGAGGCCAGCTGGATACAAAATCACATTTTACGGGGGAATTTTAAAGACAGAAGAAAGAATTACAAGGTATCACTCTTTAAGTGGCTCATCTACAAATTAAATTGCTACACAATTAATCAGAAAGTTAATTAATGAACAAGTTACTAATTAGGACATTTAAAACCAGTGTGTTTATAGTGCCTTAGTTTTTTTTTTTTTTTCCTTTTTTTAAGCCCCTGTAGTTAATTGGCCCACACACTGATCACATAACTGGTAGTGGAGGTTAAAATACTACAGATGTATTATTTATTATATATAAGTTCTAATTATGTCACCACTGTATTCCATACTCCATAACTGGCAGAATTTTATAGTTAATTGAAAAGGTTGGCAATAGGAAAATATAATCAGACTAGTACATGAAAACCACTAAGTATGTCCACAGGTTTTGAGTGTAGCTGCATTTACTTTTTTCTGAGCAAGGACTTCATGAAGGGTAGTTACATTTCCTGACTGGTCTCTGGAAATTCAAGCTTTCGGAGCCTCCTTTTTATGAACCTTCATGGAATTTATCACATATTTTGGAGAATTAGCATAAAACTGAAAACTGAGGGGGCAAAATTAGGTTCTAGAGTTTGAACTCCTGAGGTTTTTCCTTCACTAGAGTGAGCAATATGTCCAAAAAGCAAGGTCTTCTCTTATTTTGTCAACCACACATTTAATACAATAGTTTACATTAAAACATGGATAGCTGAGGATTTTAGAATGTTTGCAAAGGACAAATGCTATTAATTTATTAAAAAACAAAGACACAATGAGATGATCTGAACATTCCCTCGGTTTTATTTTCCACCTGGCTAGTCCCTAAGGCATTCATCCTTCTAAGATGCTAAGGGTCTCTCAGCCCTTGAAATCCAGGCCTCAGGGTACCTCCAGGGCTTTGCTTTACTTTGGAAGGGGAGGCAAGTTTTAAAGCTGCTTGAGTCTCAAGGAGTAAAATTCCCATTTTCTTCCCTTCCATTGTGTCAATCAAAGCCCCAAACCAACTAGGCATCTCTGCTGAGAATGTGACCTGGAGGGTCTGCCCTTACCCAAGGCCATGCTCCACTCCCCAACAGTGACCTTCTCTGGACAACATAGTAGGGTGAGGGCCTGGCAGAATTGGGGAGGAGTTGGCCTGCCAAAGAAAATCTGCTTCATTTCTAGGACCTGGGCTTTCCACGTCCTCCTCAAACCATTCCAGCCTTCTCCTTGGAGTTAACAAGTCTCTGGATGTTCTGGATTCTCCTAAGGGAGAAGAGAGGATCCTGAGGCCAGATGAGGACTCATATAAAGGCTTTCCAGAGGGAGGTTAAGTCCCATAAACAATCAGTTTGATCTTAAGCCACAGGAGAAGGTGGCAACAACCACACACACACATATGCACACATACACTCACATATGCAGGTTACTCCAGTGAGAACATACAGGTAATTTTAATGAAAGAGGTTCCTATACCACATTATTAGCAATAAATCTACACCATTCTTTGTTGGTTAAAATCATTATGATCATCATCGCTATCATTACTGAACTCATTATTCTTGTGTTACTATCAGAGTAGATTTATGATAATACCCACCATTACGCCTGAGTTAAAGAAGGTGTAAAGGTTTGATTAATAGCTGCTTTCATGTTTTAATACTCCGCATTTTCTCACATTTTTTTCTAAATAAGGACTATGATAATTACGGGCCGTAATTACTGCTTTCGTTAGGAGTGTGTAATTAGCCACATATGCATTGTTCTTTTTTTTTTTTTTTTTTTAAAGATGGGTTTGTCAGCAGGGCCACACATTCAGCGTGGGCAGAGTTTAGATGCATCACCGCTGAGCACTTTGACAAATCAGGAGATGAGTCTGCAGCTCTGCCCTGTCACCACTACCTATTGGGGACACTGTTTTGAATGAGATCAGGTGAAATAGAAAATGAAATATTCAGAAAGGCTTAAAAGGAGGGTTGCACTTGGAGATGTGCAGATGTTCAGGATTTGCTCTGAAGGGGCAATTTAAGCTCAGTAGTAATGCCTCAGCCTTTCTGTCCAGCCTCAAGTAATGTGGTGCATATCTGTGTGCTCTCAGGTATTAAAATGCCTGGGAGCCTTGTCTCCTTATATCCCCGCAGACACCTGGCCTGTAGTTGGCGGGAGCATCAGTCATCCACCCCGAGCTGAATTAGCCTGGGAGCTTCCCTGGCCTCTGGGCTCCCAGTCTATCTGTCCCTTAAAGGTTACACACTGCCGTGCCTCGCTTTGTCTTCCTCGTGCCCTTTCCTGGCAAAAATGGAGACATCACATCCTTGCCTAGCCCCAGCTCAGTATTTATGAAGGTTTTCTGACAAATAGGCAGGCTTGCCACGCATGGGTGACTGCCTTCATTCCGCACTTGGCTTGTTTACATAGGACCAGCACCATTTCCACGGATTAAACAAATCACAGGGAGAAGGAGACATTTATAATCCTCCAACGAGGCCACAAGGCAGTTGGAAAAAAATACGCTATGAATGTGTGTGTGCGCGCCACCGTGCAAAGGGAAAACGAATGCCCTGTCTGCGAGGCTGACCTTCGGGAGAGGGTGATCCCGGTGACACGTGTGTCTGTGCTCACGTGCAGGGCATGCGAGCAGAGGGGCTGCGTGGACTCGTGTGTCAGGGAGACTCCAGTTAGACTGA
This sequence comes from Macroglossus sobrinus, assembly GCA_004027375.1. Classification (NCBI taxonomy): domain Eukaryota; kingdom Metazoa; phylum Chordata; class Mammalia; order Chiroptera; family Pteropodidae; genus Macroglossus; species Macroglossus sobrinus. The sequence goes on along the minus strand of PVKZ01000059.1, from coordinate 166,691 downwards.
CACTTATTACCCCAGGTTTTACCCCTCCTGAGGACACACACCAAGGCCAGTGAGTGAGGACTTGACTTCCCCCGTCTGAAGTGTGTGTGTGTGTGTGTGTGTGTGTGTGTGTGTGTGTGTGTGTGTGTGTGTGTGGTGTCTGTGTTACTGTGCACAGGCAACCTCGCAGGACCACTCCCCCAACCCAGCAGTTAACCCTTGGCAAGCGGGCCCGGAAAAAAGGAACTCCAAGGGGGTGCGCTACTACCTCTCCCGCAGCGAGGTTAGGTTTTACACCTGGGCTTTGTGCAGCTTGCTCAGGTCTGCCCATGGCGCCGGTAGCCTGGCGTGTGTGCGCACGTGTATGTAGGAATGTGCCTGTGTGGGGAATGTGTAAGAGACAATTTGTTCACCTGTATGTGGTGTGTGCACGTACGATCAAGTGTGTATGTAGTGTGTAAGAGTATGAGTAGGTGTGTGCGTGTGTGCTGGATGTAGTGTGTGTCTGTGTGCTGTGTTCGTGTACATGTGTGTAGGGCATAAGTGCGAGTGCGCGCGCGCATGTTTACACTTCCAGAAATCAGTTCGTTTCTAGGACTCCTCTCTTCACCCGGAAGTATTCGCTGACCTCTCCACCCAATTAAATAAAACAAAGCAAAGGGCCCGAGCGGGCCTCCGACTGCGCGGCGCTGGTTGAGCTGCATGCCGGGTGAGCGGTGGCCGTGGCTGCCGGAGGCGCAGCGTCTGCGGCTGGCCGGGGCCGGGGCTCCGGCTCCGGGTCACCCGCCGCCTCTTCGCACGGCCGCTGCTGCACTGCGGGCCCAGCCGGGGCTCGCGTGACACAGGCACCCGCCCCGGGCCGCCTACAAAATAGCAATGGTTCCGAGAAAAGGATCACAACAAAATATTGAATAAATTCCCTTTTAATTTATTTGATCATTCCACATTACGGGGCTATGAATTGCTCAAATTTGATAACAAGTACTCAATTCAACTCATTATGTAAGTTAAATTAGACTTCGATAAAATTTCAGTGGCGCGCAGTGGTTCCTCGAATGAAATGTAATTTGTGCAAGAATTTGTTGTATCTGTCACAAATATTTCCAATTAGCGACCGTAATTATTTGATAGTTTCTGCAATTATGGCTTAAACGGGTGAATTTGGGACTGTGGAGGACCCTAATTGGCCTAAATTTGATATTTTGCATATTTGCATAATGAGGAAATTGGTAGAAAATTGTGTTCATTCATTTGTGAAAAATCCTATGAATTTTATGAATTTGAAAGCTCTGTTTGTGCAGACTGTGACTTTGCCTGCTGATCCCTGAGGAGCCAACGCTGAACGCCTGAATGGGCAGCGCGCCAACTTCCCTACTCCAGAAGGGGGTAGGGAGAGAGAAGAGGAGGAGAAGATGAGAGATGGGGGCGGGGGAGACAGCCTGGGGTACGGGTGGGCGGAGGCGCGACCTTAGCGCATGCTCCGCAGCGGACCCCAGGCGTTGGTGGAGGCCCCGGGCCTGTGGGGATGAGTAGGATGGGGATGGGATTGAAGGTAGAGGGGAGTTGAAACGGTTGTTGTACCAGCCTGATTACAAGCGCCTGCCCTGTAGTATAACACACACACACACACACACACACACACACACACACACACACACACACACACACACACACACACACTTGCTCTCAATGAGAAATGTACTCAAATCCGCCAGGTGGAAGGGGTAATTGTGGAGGGGTGAGGTCTTGAGATGATGGTAACTGTGCACTTGTTTAAGTTAAATTGCCAAAGCTTCTCCTCTCAGTAAAAATATTTGATCTATGGCGCTGTCAATTTAAAGTGTTTAAAGAGAAGCAAAAGCATAGATTTTAAGCTGCTTTGCCCAGCACCCATTCATCATGCATCAGGGATTTTAAAGTTTCATGGTTGCTGTGGTTTAACATCTCAACTCTCTGACACAAGAATCTGGATGGAGGAAATAGCTCTGCAGTCAGACGCTTATGACTGAAGGGAAAAGATCATGGCAAAAATAAAATGTACAAAAATACTCATTTCTGTTCATGCAAAGAGAGGGTGTTTTATTTTGTGGGGACAAGGTATGTTTGTAATTATAAATAGAACTGAAACCCACTTTTGACCTACATTACTAAAACAATGCCACCAATTTCTTTGCAGGAGGGAAGAGGGAGATACTGTCTCAAAAAGAGAAATAAAACAGAACCCTCAAACACACCATCTCCTTTGTAATAAATATTGGTTTTTTCCTCATGCATTTTGTTGCAAATATCCTGTATTTTCATCAAAACCCATAAAAAAATGTCATCCTCTATGTTTTTCAAATGTAACATTTTAGATACTCCCTTAATTTCTTTAGATCTTGGATGCATAAAATCGCCCCAAACAGACTCATACTAAAGAACATGATATCTGGCTTTGCAGTTAAGTGCTCTGTAAAACTGCTCTACTTGCGAACATTACTTTTGCTGGAAAGGACTTTCTTATCTACATGGAAGTGGGTAATGTGAGTGTCTAACAGGCTATAAATGCTTAAGTGCTTTGTTCACAGTGCATTTTCAGTAAAGGTCAAAATAAATTCATCTTCCTTTAATGCAGTATTTATGTTTGTTCAGGATTTAGAATGAAATCACCATTTAAAATCTGTATGAAAAAAAGAATAGGAAAATGGGAGCTGTGTGTGTTTTGGTTTTTCATGGATGGAAAGGAATCATTTTGGATGGAAACAACAATTAGCTACTGAAGATCGAATAGGAACGATGCAAAAAATATTATTTTACTAACATTTAAGAGGAATTAAATAGGCCCTTTTCAATTTTAATATTCTTGAAAATGGATGACCTTGGTGTCCAGTGACCAGAAAATAGGGATAATAATATCCTCGCCCAACTCACAGGGTTTTAATAAAAGATCAACAAGAATATTCGTTATTAAGTCTCCTACAACTGAATTATTGTTGATGACATCATCATCATCATCATCATCATCATCATCATCATCAGTAGCAGTGGTAGTATTGCTGTGACATTATCATTAAGGTAATATGTAAAGAAGGTTTGGAGACAGGGTTGAAATTAGCCCAGATCTTCTTTGACTACAGTGTAGAAAGGAGCACTCACATATCCTTTTGGTTTGCACACAGGATAAGGGATCAGCATGAGTAGAGTCATCTTCAAATACGAAGGATAATGGTTCATTCTCTTCTTCATTTAACAACACATTGCATTAAATTTTGGGATTATAGATATTATTTGTTTAACTTGTTTAAGAGGTCATGAAGCATCACTTAAGTGCTGATATTTAAAGCCACCTCTGATCATTGGGGTGAATAGAGAACACAAAAGATTATCAAATTGAAGATGCAGGATTTACTTCAAGATTAGGTCCAAGACAGTATTGATATTTGTTCTTTTTTTGTGGGTTTGCTTTTGCTAAGAAAATTCATCAAAGGTTTTTGTGGCAATATTAAGATTTCAATGTTATACTTATAAATTATGTTTTTCTTTATGTGATTATGTCTTTGTGTTTGGTTGTGCTCATTATGAATATGATCATATTCCCACTGCAAAAGTTTTTTTCAGACCAGTTATGGTCTAGAATGTTAATCATTTTTTTGTCCACATGACTCAAACCTCAACAGTAAAAATGTTTATGAAAATTGGGGTTGAAAAAAAAGGCCACTGAAGTTCCTTCAGATAAAAACAACTGTTGTTTGTTTGTTTGTTTGTTTGTTTTCCTGTTCCCTTCCCTTCTCTGCTACTCAGCCCAGGAAATATTCCTTACCATCATTCTGCGTAACTCAGGATCATTTTGTAAGGTTTAGGGCTGGACATATAATTATTTTCTAAGTGTTGGATCTGATTAAATTCATAAAGAAGAGGATTCAGCAGTTTATGAGACTGCAGAAAATGGTTGCTCTCCCATGTCCAATTCCTATGCCATAATCAAGAGGAGTCTTTAGCTTCCTGGAGAAAGTCAAGTTTCTTGCTGTTTATAGGCCTAGTCTTAGGCAGAGAGGCTGAAGGGAGCAAAGCTACAGCAATCCCACCATGGAAATCAGGCTCTTGGTCCCTTACCCTGAACATGCTGGGTCACACCATTCATTTACCAGCTTCTCTTCACAGCTCTCTAATTTTCAGTCAAAAGTATACTCACAACAAGTGTTCATATTATAAAAGTTGCTAGGAAATGGTGAGATAAAAACTCCTGGTTTGACCACAAAATGTTTTATAAAATTTTAATTTTTAATAGATTTTTCTTATATCTTTTCTTTCATTTCATCTACTTCTTCCTCTTCTTTTGTACCACCAACCACTCTTTCTAGGCTTCTGTCATTTCTCACTTGGACCATTGCAGTAGCCTCCTAACTATCCTCTCAGGCTCTAGTTTTTTCCTCATCCAGTTCATTCTGCATATAGCCTACAAGTTAGTATTCCTAATGCTCTACACTCTTTGAATCCCTCTCCTTCACTAAATATTTCAGCAGCTCACTTGTTCTTAAAGGGTAAAGTCCAAACTCTGTAAATTGGTTTTCGTCTTTTCACAATCTGGCTCCAGCCTCCATGTTCAACTTATTTTTTACTGCTCACCCACAGAGCCCTGTATTCCAGCAAGATTTCTTTCAGAATACCCATTATATATAAGCACTCTCCTACCTTTGTTTAGCTGTTTCTGACATGTTATTAGAGATCCAGTCTAATTCCCACTCCCCATGAATTTTCTCATTCATTTATTCTTTCATTTAATAAACGTTTATCAAATGTGCCAAACTCTGTGCCAATTGCTGGGGAGACAAAGATGAATAGACCAGGCCCAGTGCCCCCAATAAAAAAGACAACCATAGAATAGGCAAATAACTATGCCATGTAATAAATACTATGACTGGGATATAGACAAAGTGCAATAAGAACACCCCAATCCAGACATTGCTCCCTATTCTAAATTCTCCCTCTTTTAAACCCATCACGTCCATTGGAAGCTCAACAATACTGCTTAGCACTGTTGGTAAGTTCTTGGAGAATAAAGGACTGTCTTTCCTTTTGTGTCCCTCAGAACCCTCAGTATCATGTCTAGAAACAGACATTAAATAATTGATAGGTGGGCCTCTTTCAGTCACATGAGTCAAACCTGGTTCTTCTGTAGAGTGAAGGGACAACCATGAAAAACAACTGTGGTCTCTTCCTAATATTTGAATCTGTAAGAACCCTTAGAGCTATGAATAGCCACAAGTAGGCATCCGGAATTATGGACAAACTTTAGTTGTAATGGCTTATCACAGATGTTGTAGATTGTATAATAAGAAGCCAAAGAATAATTAGTAAATAAAGAGAACTTAAATTTTTAGGAAAACTCTCAAATTGCTGCTTAGTACTGTCACCCTGATCACTGTCATCATTTCCATATCTCCATTACCATGCCACCATCTCCACTGCCACTGCTGTAATTGTCAGTAACAGAACTTCTGTTATTGCCAAATCTAGTAGCATATACCATACACGTATTATTATTGAGAATAATAAAAACTGAATACAGAATGTCAGAGGACTCCCTTATAATTTAATGCAAAGTAACATGCTCATGTAGACATAGTTACATAGATTAGTAAGGCACAATTCAGCTATGAATAGGCACAGAACTAAAAAAGGCATTAGACAAGTTTAAAATATTCAAACTGTTGACACGTGAGCCTTTTCATAAAATTGGAAAATATAATAAGTATTAGAATATCACTTGTTTAGGATCGGAGTAGTCCCACCACAGGTAGAGCTGATAGCTCTCCATGCAAATGATGTTAAACAAGAGAAATCAAAGGACATTTTCACATTTGTAGACACATCAGCAAGATTGCTTTTTAAGAATTGGAAGTTGGCCAGGTTGATCACTTTCCATGTTCCTCCCTAGCCAATGTGTCTCAATCCAACACGCATAAAACACAAAATCTAAATTTTATATGGAAACTTCCAGTTACATATGGTAGATCAAACATACAAGTTGGTGTCTGCTCTCCATTGAAGACCCTCGAAAACAATGGTAAAGGAATAAAGAAGGTACTAACCAAAAAGACAGAGTTAGAGAGGAGGTGAACGCATAAGAGAAAAGCAAAAAAATTTTAGAAAGTAGAATGCTGAAGTACAAGAATAATTGACTTTGCAGATCCCCTCAAAGCTGACGTTTCAGCCTCCTGTGGAGAAACCAGCAAGGAGCAAGGTAGTTTCTGTCGCCAAAGCCTGGAGAAGAGCAGGCATTTCGACAGGTGACAGTGTGTGGAGGGCCTGCAAATAGGAGGTATAGGTGAGTCCTTGAAAGATAAAGGAACCCCTGCATTCTGCGTCTCCCTAGAAGTAGATTAGAGATTTTTCTTTTTGGAGATGTTGAACCAGAAAGGACTTGGGGACACCGGTTAGGATAGAGATGAGTCAAAAAGTTAAAAACAGAGAAATGAAGTAAAAGTCTACATACTGAATGGTGAATTCTCCAAACCCTCTTCCTCTATACTTCTAGTTGGCTCTCAGAACACTGGGAGCCAGCATTTTTCCCTTTCAAGAGGGAATCTTGGGGATTCTTCTTTCATAAAATTGTCTGTAGACACTAACCACTATAGATCCTCTAAGAGCAATAACTGGGTCTCTATCTGATTATTCTATGGTCAACAAAATTTTAGTGTTTTCCTTGTTTATTTATATATTTATTTATTTTAGTGCCTAACTATTAAATGTAATTAGACAACCAAAGCCCATTAGACATTTGAGGAAAGCTGCTAATGGAATAAGCAGAGCTTAACACAAATATACTGAATAAAAAGAAAAACAGACCAGAAGAAAAGCAACTTAAAACAAAACAAACTACAATTTTTAGGAGATATGAGACAATGTTGGAACCACAAAATAGAAACAGGGGGACATTTAAGAGAGAATGTTCAGAGAATGAGAAAAAAATGCTGGGAATATAAAGTATAAGAGCAGAAGCAAAAGATAGAATAGAAAGGCTGTAAGATAAAGTTGAGAGAAATATCCAAGAAAATAGATAAAAAAGAGATGAAAGACATGAAAGATAAGAAAATTAGAATAATAGGCATTCTGGAAGTAGATAACAGAAAAAATGAAAAGACGAAAATTATCAAATAAATGATACAAGAAAATTTCCTAGAGTAGAAGAGCATAAGTTTTCAGATTGAAACTGGAGAAATCATTAATTAGAAAAGACTCTTCAGCAAAGCAGACCATCAGCCTTTAAAAGAGTGGAAGTAGTTGCTTTTAGTGAATAGGATTGGGAAGGGTATGTATGGGGCTAGGGGCTGCTAGTTGTCATAAAAGCCTTGTACAGTTTGGCATTTTACATGTATAGAAATAAATTACAATGATAGAAATACAATTTAAATTTTAAAACATGTTTCATTAAATTTGCTAGTCAGAAGAAAACACAGCATTGGGAAAGAGAAGCAAATATTAGAAACATTAACTGACATATGAAACCATCGGCAGTCTAGATTCCATCTCTAAGATTTTCACTCATGTTTTCTCTCACCCTGGACACCTGCACTTGAATAGGAATGTAAGGTCTGAGTGCTCACCCCCAGAACATAATCAGTACATACTAATATGGATTGTGATTCTTAAGACCTAGATTCAAGTCTGTTCTGCCACTGATGACTGAGTGACCTCAGGCATGTCCCTAATTTCTCCAGACCACAGTGTCCTTATATGTAAAATTAGGGGTTGGCCAAGATCAGAAGTTACAAACTGGCAGCCCAGAAACTAAATCTGGTTCTCAGATGTATTAGGCCTACAGGGTGTTTTAAAACATTTTTAAAAATGAAATGTATCTGTCTTTTCTTTAAAATTCAGAAGACCCTGCAATGTGAACCCACATTCCTTCTTGGCAACAACTCCCTGGGACTGATGGGGGCCGGTACTGTCAATGTGGACACAGGCCTCTCCTGTCCATCATCTGCTGAGCCCCACTAGCTATTCAAGTTTGAGAATCTTGGGCTAGATGACTATTTAGTTCTCTTCCAAGTCTAACATTTCATTCACTCATTTGATCATTTGCTCATTTACTGAACTTTCACTGAACACTTTCTATATGTTACTATGTTAGATACTAATGACACAAAGATGAATAAGACAGAGTCTTTTATGACCTCAATGAGTTTATAATCTATGAGATTAAAAACATTAAAAACACTGAATATTTGCCAAAAGAGGTCAGTACTGTGTGCAGTAGGGTCTTAGAGGATGGGTCATTTCAAGGGAGAGATACCAACAATCTGCACAGAAGCTACTGCTATTTGAGTGGATCCTTAGAGTGCTTCAGGTGGACAAAGTGCTTCAGGTCTTGCGCATGAACCAGAACATAGATGAGCCCACCATTTCCAGTGGTGTATGATAGTCTACCTGAAAACATCAAGGACACTTAAACCCCTGAGAAGAAAGCTAGGGATAAAATGTAATGTAATGCTGTGTCAATGCCCTCCAATCAAAGACCACCAGGAACAAATGGGTTCATTCACATACAACAATGAAAGAGAACATTACCATGGTGAACCATGAGGCATCTCAGTAAGAGAGGCTAAAAAAGACTTGTTATAGGATTTAGATTTGTGTTCAGTAATCTGAGGGAAAGTTTGAAAAAATGGGGCTTAGCTTGCATTGGATGCTATCAGGAAGTGGTATCTTAATACATTTTATCTAGAACATAAGAAGAGTGTAGCAGGGCTACAGCTATAATTAGCAGTCACTCTTATTAGCCAAAGAATGAATGTTTTGTCATTTTGTGATTTTGACAATGTTCTTGTTACTATTTTCATTCAGACATGATTATGGGGAGGTTTTGTTTTGTCTATATCCAGTACGGACACAGAGTGGCCTTGTCTGGTGCTGGTACTCTGTGAAACTGATTATGTTCAACAGGAGACTACCAAGGCCTAGCTGTGAGTGCCAGGCCAGCTTCTGACATCAGAGGCAGCGTTTCTTTTTCTCAGATGTTAGCGTCTTTGAGAGTCTCACAGGCTGGAAAGCCTTTTCTCAATTTCTTTCTAATTCTGTTTTAGTTTACATTTAGTTCAAACAGACTTAATTGTCCAATGCTGATGGCCTGTGTTTAGCAGCTCTGTATTGCTCCTTTTCTTGGAAAATATTCCTGGTCAACCCTGATCTAGTCTTAAACCAGGTCTTCATGACTTGGGATCACTCAGCCAGATATACTCAGATCTTTTGTGCTCATTTTCATGGATGAAAACAACTATTTTCTGCATAAATATAGAGTTTCCTTCTTGTTACTAGTCTCCTTAAGAGCATTTTTCATCTAAAAAAAAGTTCACATTTAATGTCAATCCATGAATTCAAGGTTCTCAGAGATGGAAATGTCTAACCAATCTCCTTGTCACCAATTTCCCAAGTTCAGTCCATCTTCTCTGTCAGCAAAATCATTGTCTAAATGTCTATTTTAAGCAGTTTCTGTAAATTCCCTCCCTTCCTTCTCCTAGAGAGAGAGTAAGCTCCTTATCATAACAACCAAGGTCCTTGACAATCCAACACCAGCCTACCTCTCCCATCAGTGTCATCTCCCAGCAGACTACATCCCCTCCTCATGCCCAGAAACTTCCCTGGCCAGATGCCACAGCTTCACTCTTTCCTCAGCTTGGCCTGGTTCAGAATTCATTTTCACTGAGCAGCAGAGTTAGTAACTTCCTTTCTCTCTTTTATGGCACTTATTTTTCACATATCTAGAACTGTACATGTCTTTTTGGGCTGGGGTTTTGATGTGTATCATTTATAGAAGGTTTTACATCTTGGCATCCCCAGTGCTTGGCACACAGTACTTGTTCCAAGAGTATATAAAAGAAAGCCTGTAAACACACACACACACACACACACATACACACACACAGAGTGGGTTCCTTCTACCTCATTTTATTGTTGTAGCCCTCAGCCTATGTTAAAACATCTCCAGTGGGTGGGAACAACACATGCTTCCAAGGTGGCCCATTTTAACTTTTAACAGTTTTGTAAGAACATTCTTTCTTATATCAGTCTTAGATTTGTCTCTCAAATCTAATTCCCTTTCGAGCACATGAAGTCAGTATTTATGTCCTTCCTGTCTTCTCTTCCAGAGGAAGATACACTAAGGATTTCACTGTCCCGGTCATTCCTCTAGACACATTCCAGTTTGTCTACATGATGCCCAGAACTGGGTAGAATTTTCTAGATATGGTCTGGGTCGTTCAGAATAAAAAAGAACCATCAACTCCCTCATTTTAGCCTAAGATTCCATTAGATTATTTGGCCCCATTGCCAATGAGTTTAGAGTCAATTCAAACCCTTTGTTTTTGGGGATTTTTATCCATTTTGTAACTACTATGGTTAATTCATGTCCCTCTCATCTTAACTTGCACAATTGATTTTTTGGACCCATGGGTAGAAACTTCCATTCATCCCAGTTATGTTTCATCTTGTTATATTCAGCCCATTACCTCATTTTTTGGCAAGGACTTGTTACATCCCAGTTCTCATCCTGATTGGCATTATCTGCAAATTCGTTGATCATGCTCTCTATATTATCTTTCAAGTTGATATAAATGCTAAACAAGACTGGGTTGTGGTGAGAGTTCTGTGACTAACTAGCCCTTACTCCTTTTCCTCCCTCTTTATTTTCTTTTTCTTCCTTGCACTCTTTCCTCTCTGTCTTGTTCCAGAAAAATGCAAAGCAGCTCCCTAGAGCTTAATATTACAAACTCCAAGATGACATATATTCAGATCAGAACCTTTTCTAGATAGTCATTTAACTGCTCATTAGGAATCTACCCAATAGTTCTGGCATTGCACCATTGTTTCCTCTCATGTCCACAGGATACAATAAAAGGCTATCCCTTCTTAATTCCAGATGTATTATGCCTATCATATTTCTGTCCAGAAATAAAAATGTGTTTTGTTTCTTGCAACTTGTCCTGGAGACCTAGAGGCCAGTTTCTTCTTCCAGGAGCTTAATCCATTGCTTCAGTGTTCTGTTACAGATTCTTCTTTAGAACAAATAAGGTCTTTTAACAACTCCAATGGCACTTATGCATTTCTTGTCTTCTAAAACATAGAAAATATTGGTATCTGTTGAATATCTATATGTAGTAGCTCTATAGTAGTCTTTTCTTAAAGTTTTTGTTTTATTTTTTAAAAAGAAAGTCTAATTTCAGCTGGAGACTCCATAAATTTAAGGCACTTCATAGAGAGCACACCGAGTATAGACTTAAGACATTGAAGATCTTCAGGTTCTCTAACCCTGACTACAGTTGCTTTGAGGTTTTTCTTATTTCCTTCATTTTTACCTGCTTTATATAACTAAGAGCCTTGAGGACATTACTGAGCATATTGGTGGCAGGGCTAGTCTAGTTCAAGGTCTGAGAACCACAAATGATCCTGACCAATGATCTTAAGCCAGCCTTTCCATCAGTAGAATATATTTTAGGACATTTAAATCTGAGCCTGAATATATCCTAACTGAAGCCTATACCAATGTATAAGCTAAACGGATGAAAAGCATTAACAAAACATTTCGAACTTCCTGCTCTGCTACCAAAAGCCATTGTGTGTTGCTGGTCAGTAGTATTTTCTCTTCTAGAAAAAAATACTCAATAAATTCTAACCTTAATAAGTAGAGGTTAGGGATATGCTGAAAAAGCCTTGTAGAACTTTGGGTTCAACCAAAAGGCCTTTGGTATTTCTCTCAAAGTCAGTTTGATTATCACTTCTCATAAGAAGCCTTTCCAGGACTCCCTCCAGGCCAGGCTGGGTCCCCTTGCATCCTGGGATCATCTCTTGCACCTATTACAGCATTTTGAAATGACCTTTGCACATGTTGGTTTACTCACACTACACTTTGATTTCTTCAAAGGGCAGAAAATGTCTCATTCATCCTGGTAGCCCTAGTGCCTAGCAGTGTGCCTGGCATGAAGCAGAAGTGCAGCAAAAATTTACTAAACTTAATGGAGCAATTTCTCAAGCCTTTTAAGTTCATAATGCTCACTGTACATTTTGTTCAACTTGTCCTCTCCCTTAATTTTTAAAGGCCATATGGAATTTAATACATTATTTCAGATTCATGAACACTTTGCTCATTACATTAGTCTTGTTAAAGCAGTCCATTACTTTAAAAATCTTGTTAGAAGAGAGCTCTTCTTTGCTGTAGAAAGTTTTCCATAGATTGCTGGAGTTAGAGAGGGCAGGGAATACCCTATACTTTCTGTTTTCTTAGGATTCCAGAACATTAATGAGGAGCAATGACCTTAGATATCATCTCATCACCCCCTCAGTTTGAGGATAAGAAATTCGAGTTTGGAGAAGTAGAAGGGATTTTCTAAAGACACATAATGAGTAAGTAGCAGAGCCAGGACTAGAATGCCAATACTTTGAGCCTAACACTCTTCTTATGACCCCTGTCCACCAGTCTCCATCCCATGAGAGCTACTCACTCGAACTTTGGCCTCTCCATGCCCTTCAGGTAAACAGTGTTCCCCTGCTTGGGCTGGTGTCTAAGTATCCAGAGGTGGGGTGAGGCTGGGGTAGACCTTCCACAGAGGAGCAGCCTACACTGGTCACTCAAGGCTGTGGGACCTAACAAGCAAAGATGTGGGGCATCCTATTTGGCATCAGCTACCCCCATGACAACTAACTCCATGTGGTAGTTGTAGCACCTAATGGGTCCTGTCATCAGCCTTATGAAGAATGACTTACTATTATTCTTCCACATGTAGATGAGAAAACAGGGGCTTGGACATGGCATATGGGAGTAGTCCTTTGACGAAAACAGAAAGGCTGTTGTAAGGATCGAGGTGGCTGGTGAGATGGGGCTCTGATGGCCTGGAGGGGGTTAAGGTAAATGCTGTTCCAGGAAGCCCTCTTTAGGGCAGGCAGGTTGAGATGCTACAGACACATGGGCCCCTGACAGGGCTCTCCTGGCCTTTGGGACACTACTAGGGCAAACCCCACAGGCACGGGTCCTTTTCCTAAGGAGCTGGTCAGGCATGCATTAATTTTAGGCTCTAGTCCTAGTTAAACATCCTCTATCTATATAAAGAAGCACCCTAGCACTCTTTTTCCCTATGGGAAATTATCTAGCCATGGGGAAAATGGAGGCAGGAGGTGCCCTAGGTGCAAGATGGACATTATATAAAACTATCTTATAGTAGGCCTTTTTACAATACAGTATTTCCCTATCTGGGTGCCTCATGATAAGGCCAGATATAGTAAGGTGGCTTTTGAGGACAGAAAAGTCCGAGACTTCTTTAGTCTCCAACCTCCACTAGCCAGGTGAACTAAGTGGGGGCACAGCCCATCATCAGTAAGAGGCTGCAATTGCAAATTGCATACTCTGAGGTGACAACATATTCTATGCTCCAGAGTTCAAGGAAAAAGGGCAACTTTTCAAATTTACCCTACCTTCCTGGCAGAGTAGTGGGGAGGTTGAAATCTGAATTAAAAAATTTGTTATAAAGGCAATCACATCACTGAGATATTTAAATAATTTAGTCAGGATTTTCTTCCTTCTTCTCTTCCTATTATCTGAAATATATTTATTTATTTATTTATTTTTGGTAGTCGAATAAGAATAAATATCACCAGTAGGGGGAATAGATGTCTAAAAAACAAATTCAAAAAATTTTTTTTTTTTGTATGAAAATGGCTGTGCACAGCACTAAAGCATTTCCATATCAATATTTCTTTGTTTATGGTTTTCTTAAAATGCCACAATGATCACAAGAGAAAACAAAAATGTTAAACACATAAAATGCACCTTTAAAGAGCATTTTGACAATAGAGGTTTTTCAATAATAAATTTTAACATTCCAGGCTCATGTTTCACTTTGTTAAATAATACTGCAAACCCTTATTACAGCATCAGGAAGCAACCCATGGCTAGTACACAAGGTTGATATGTAGGGAATGACCCCCCAAATGTCACCAAGTACTAGAGGTTCAACTCTTAAGGGATAGCCCCAAATTCTGTTTTGAAGTTAGAAAAGTTGGCTTGGTCTATGTCAGTATGAGTAATCTGTTTAAATGTATAAACAGATATTTATGTATTATGATTTATGCAGATAATTTAGATAGTTTTTACTTTATGAAGAATTACTTGGATTACATTCTAATTTTAAAGTTTCTTTTACTCCTTTTTTTTTTTTTACTCTCTGACACACCATAAACCAAA
>PVKZ01000059.1:0-147500 GCA_004027375.1 Macroglossus sobrinus | reverse complement strand
TGTTGGAAGCTACCCATTTCCATCAGTGGACTGGGCTCTAGCACAAAATGTTGTCTCCTAGCACATGGGGTGGTGGAGACTTTGGAAAACAGTAATCAGAGAACGGGAGCAACTGGGAGGCAAAGGGCAAGTAATATCTGAGAAGAATTACCATATAGGCTTTACCACTTTTATAAAATATGAACAACTGTATTGATCTGAGGAAAAACCCTCATCCTTTTAGCCTTTTCTAAATTGAGATGATAACACTGTTATACATTAAAAGGTGTTATCAGTCCCAAAGAGCAAGTATGGTCTTATACCAACTAATATCTGCTAAAATGCACCTGACTACATTGGAAATGTTGCAGCAGATTGGTATAGCTGGGAATAATGAACCGCTGCACCCCATTGAAATGTAATTACACAGCCCTCTTGTTCTTAAACCTATAAGGTGAAAGAAAGATGAATAGTGAAAGTAAAAACCGCTGACCCTTCAAACTTTAATTTACGTTATGCATTCGCTCGCCCTTCTGATAGGTTTTAGAAAGGTCATAATTTAGGGTATTTTGCAGTTGATAAATGATCTGTATGTTTGTGTTCACATGCACCGATTGATTTGTTATAGCCAAAATATTGTTTCTATAACAACCCAAGGGCCCTTAACTAGACAAACGGCAAACCAAGAATCCAAGGAGAGGCAAAGAGAAATCTGGGCCTGCCTAGAAGGGTCTGGCCTTTGCCCAGGGACTCCAGGATGACGGAATGGAAGGTGTGGGTGAGGACACAGGGGTGAAATTGTGGGAGGAAAAGGTGATGGCCAGAGCAGATGGAGTGGTGGCTTTGGTTCTTGGCAGGCCCATGGTCTCTTCAAACCCTCTCAGCCCAGCATGGGTGGCTTCCACTGAAGCCAAAGCAAGTCTTGTCAAGACTTTCAAGTTGAGCTCCCTTTGGTGCAGAGTAAGCCAGCAGGGTTGTTAGGGCAATTTTCCCGCCTTTCCAGCCTTGGAAGAGGCTCCTGTTTCCAGGCCCAGTTGATGCATTATGCATCAGGGCTGCCTGCAACTGACAGCCCCTCAGCCAACGTCGACTTGAAAAGCAATGGTGCTAATCAAAGCCGACACATTTGAATGTCCAGACACACACACAGAGAAATTTACTAATCAAAAAGTGTATTTCCTAGGGCTGTCTCCAGAGAAATCCGCGGGAAGAAATTGGAATAATTTATTAGCTTACAAGTTTTCGTTGACAGTTAGCCCAAAGCTATTTATCTCTGTAATAGAGAACGTCTCCAATGTGGCAAAATTGACCAAATCAAACAGCTTTGATCAGAAAATGAATCTGGCAAGCCTGCCTGTCGGAGGATCCCAGGAGAAAGGGGGGAAACAAACAAAAAGATTTAACAAGTGGTCAATAGGAGAAAGAGAGTAAGAGAAAGGGATTTGGGAGAAGAAAAGGGTGAGAGAGTAGGAAGCAGAAAAAGAATTTTGCAAAGCTACAGCCCTCGCTCGGGTATGAATTGTTGAAGAAATAAATGATGTTTCACATGACAGCATTTAACATGGTGCTTGTGTGTTATCTGAGCCCTGCAGCCCAAAGTGAGATGTGATTTTTATGGTAACAATATGATGACAAACTGCAGAAAAAAGGGGGCTGGCTGCTGCTGGTGGCAGTGAGGAAATAAGCTCAGAAAAACCCAGAGAAATGGCTCTCGGCTCTAACCCCTAGATCAGCATTAGCTCATTCCTAAATGGCAACAGTGATGTTGATTCTACCCAGTCTGCCTCAGGAAGCACTAGCTGTTTGCCCATCAGGTATCAGATTGGGTGAAGGACCCTATAACCATATGTGAGTCCAAAGGTAGGGCCCGCCCAAGGCTCCTCTCCTCCTCCTCTCATGGGCAGTGCCAGAGAGATCGTGGGAGGAGAGACCCACATGGTGAGATAGTGCACCATTACTTCCACCTTAATCTCTTCTTCCAAAAAGTATACACACTGCAAATGGGGAGAGCTCCAAATACAGCTGTCAAGCCCAATGGTAGATGGATGGATAAGATACTGTGGGAAAACCCTCAAATCATCATACCATTACATAACATAGTAAAGTGGGTCTCTATATCATACAGGTCAACCAACTACCACCTTTCAATCCCAGATATCTTTTGTTATAAGCAACCCTCCACTGCTAACACCCAAGTGCATTCATTGGCTAGGGGGTTGTTGTATTCAACAGTCAAATAATTTGGAGAATGCTCCAGTAGCCAATATATTTGTCCCCAGAATAAATGCTAGAAAACCATAGTCAACATCATCACTCTCTTTATTGTAGAGAAGATGTTTGTGTAAGCTCTTTGCGTTGAAATGCATTAGAAAATCATTGTGAAAAGTTGGTAAAAGTATTTGTCAATAAAGAAAAATGCTAAAATATGGAGAAATGCTTGTCATAGCACTTTCCGGATTAGAATTGTTTAATGAGGACACTGTTTGGTGAAGACTTGAGAAGGTCAATAGACTTGAAAGGGAGAACCAGCTCTGAAGTCTGAGGACCCAGTAGGGACATTGTCTGTGACTTCTGTCTTCGGACATACTTTCCTTCTCTGTGTAAACTGTATGCTTTGGCCTTGATTATTATTACCTGTATAGCAGGAGTTGTTGTGGAAATCAAAAGAGACAATTACCAGGATGCACTTAGTAAAATAATTTAAGTCCTGCACAAATGCTTAGGGTTATCACTACTGTTTTGTCATGGGAGAAGGAGGATGATCAGCAATTTGCTTGATCAACCAAGTATAACCTAATTGAGAAAAAACCATGCCAGGAAACCAAGATGCACACCCTGAGAGCTGGACACCCAGCCATGATTCTGGGTGTTTTCCTTAGAAATAGGCATCATTTTTTTTAATTCCTCTGAGTCACAACCCCACAAGAAAGGGATAGCCAAATATCCAATGCTTCTAGGGTCTGTCTCCTTTAGGCTATATGCCCTTCCTCAGACATTTGGGGGAAAGATATAGTTGGCTTTAAATCTTTTCAGGTTCCCAATTCAGGTTAAAGTCCCCATGTCTGATCCATATGACTGTGTATTCTTAGAGCTATAACCCCTGGCTAATTGAATGCTAAAGGCAGATCAGCAATTTTGCTTGATCAACCAAGTCCAACTTAATTTGCTCTGTAAAAGGACTTAGTGGACAGTATCTGAAAGTGAAAGTATGTCTAAACCATTCAAACAGACAATCAACTTGGTGGTGTTGATATTTTAGAGGAGCTCAGGGGAAATAACAGTGGCCAGTCTTAGCTTTGTTTTTATGACAGCAAATAAGGCTGCTTAGCTTTATTTGACTAGAATTTGCAGTCTGTATTAATGATGAGTTAGCTTGGGTGTTTGGATCAGGTCCTCCTATGACTGCATCAAAATTGTCTCTTATTTACAAGAATTACATTTTAATACCCATCCTGACATTGTGACAGCCACATACCACAGATTTGCCCAGTAGTGTCTCATACAGCTTCCCTTGAAGCTGCTCTCGGAAGCAATCATGCCTCTTCCATGTTTTATGCTCTGCCTGAGAACAGGACCAGCATGCTGTCTTTTGCTGCATCTGTAAGCCCCTTTGCCCTAGTCTCTCATCATCCCCACATCTTGCCTTGTCGGGCCCCATGCAGTGCTGGTGTGTGCTACACAGAGCAGCAAAGAAGTTCTGTTTAATGGTGTTGCTATGTGATGTGCTGGGAAACTCCTACCAAGAATCAGGTCCAAAATGGGTGAAAAAGATTCCCAATTTCTTAAGCCAGATTTCTGCTTCCTCTACCTTGAAACGTTCTAACATGTGTAAAAGCCATTGGCTTTGCAAACTAGGAGACTATTTAAATGGTTCCTCATATGAATTAAAATTTCCTCTCTTGTGTAACTGATAAAGTGTCTAATATTGGAGGCCCAGAATGCAGGCTTCAAGAATTCATGATGAAAAGACTACAGCCCCATTTCTTAAAATATTCCTGAAGTCTTGCCCATGCAATTCTGTCAAATCTTCACCTAAGCAAGAAACAGAGTTTTAGGAACCACTCAAACTAACAAAGCAGAGGCTTCCATCTTTAATTCTGAGGTTCTAAAAATGATAATTCTCTTAAAAACTGCACCCATGCTATCTACTGTTTAATGTTAAGACTCAGAGGAAAGAAAAAGGGTGAGAATAGGAAAGATTTGAGTGGGAGAGGTCAAGACAATGATTTGGGAAGTTGTTTCTCTGAGAAAAAAATGATTTTTTTTCCCACAATAAGACATTTAAAAAAATAAATTCCTTTAACCATAGAACTAGGTTAAGATTAGAATTTGTGGCATTTTCCTCTGCTTAAAATTGAAATGGAAGCTATAAATAGCATTCTCAGAATCCTGATCTCCCACCTTGCAAACCTTTTCTGTACATACATATATATGTATGCACACTCACACACACGCATATTCCATCAAGGTTCAACTAATTCTAGGTATTCAAATTTCCTTTAAAAATTTTACTTTAAAACTGTTAAATTAATAAAATGTTCCAATGGTCTGTATCAGCTTTAATTACATAACTATATAGTCAGTAATAAATGAATATATATGGATAAGAACCTTTCCGAAAGAAAGAAAATATCCATACTAAAGCACGGCACGAATGAGCACCCAGGCGAACACCATAGGAAGACTTACCTCTGCCTTTTTATTGAGGTTAACATGTTCTCCTACACATGACAGGACTGTTTCCCATAAATATTGATTACATTTCAGGAATCAGGACATAGACTTTTCTCTGGATCAGGGAATTCTTGCTAGAAAACTCAGTTTTATAGTTCAGTTCATGTTCTGAATAACCATGTTCTGAATAGAAGAAGTCTATCTCTAAACCTTGCTTCTGAGACTTCAAATAAAACATCTTTTAAAAGCTTCATTCACAAAGAGAATCTTCTAGTTACGTCTGTTCTAACCAGAGGGAAAAAATTTTAACATATTAGTTCTGCTCAATCATTGACCCTTTCATCATTGACCCCTCCCATTCCATCACTGTATTTTTATTATAATAGTTGTGTGTGTCCACCAGAAATTGAAGAAGTAAAGAAAGTCTATTCTAATTCTTTCTTGCATCTATTAAGAGATCCTGGGTTTTAAAGACCCCTAAATGCACAGGCTCCTGAGGCCTCATGAGACTCTGTAACATATAATTCTTTCAAAGAAGCTTGAGGTATTGAGAAAAGGCTAGACTGGCATTTTAGAGTTTTTCTTTGTTTATTTGTTTTGTCCATGGTCAGACCTATATATGTGGAATCAACCAACAAACACTTTTTCCCCCAACATTTTTGAGCTGTACTATTTTAATATACCTTACACAACTGATGCCCACAACAATCCTACGAGGTTGAAATTGTCATCCTTACTTTACAGACAAAGAAACTGAAGCTCAGAAGGATTCCGAGATATGCCCAGGGTCACACTGCTAACCCCCGAGAGAGCTGTGATGGGAACCTGGATCTCTCTGATTCCACTCTGCCACTGTCCTCAGGGCATAGAAAAGAAGTACTGGTTTATTCTTAAATGACAGATGTAGCTCCACTCTTTGTTATGGTCACAAACACTATTCTGTACCTTGGTCCATCCCATCATGGTGTGAACCCACAGTAGTGAGAATGGACTACTTATGCTGTGAAACAAAGTTTTGCTCATACCACATATCCCAAGCTGCTGATTGACTGGGAGCCCCTGTGTCCGACAGTCATCCAGGGACTTATGCTGACAGAGGCTCTACCATCTTATTAAGCCAGTGTCTCAATACAATGCTTCAGAATTCACTACTGCAAGGGAAGACAGCATGGAAAATTACAACATGGCTCTTAAATGCTATTGTCCAAAAGTGACATAAATCTACCCACATTTTATTGGTTTGATCAAGTCAGGTGGCCACACCTAACTTCAAGCCAATTCTCCCATATGCCTGAAAGAAGAGAACTAGAAATTTTAGTGTGCTCTAGTCATGTCCACCCCAGAAATCTTGGCTATAAGGAGTTTAGGGCAGAGAGTCTTGGACTCTTCATCCTAGCACTGGCTCAGCCACTTGATAAGCTTCATAACCTTGTCCACACCTCTTAACCCCAATGGTCTTCCACATCCTCCTCTGAAAGTGAGGGTTTGGGATAGATGATCACTGCTCTGATTCTGTATCAAAGTAAATCTATGATCTTTGTTAGATCTCAGAGCCTACGCACTTGGGAACAAGTCAGTAGGGTTGTCTCCAGCTAGAGCCCACAGCTCAGGGAAGATCCTACAGAATGTTATGGAAGTAGACTTATTTGTGCAAACAATAGGGAAGCTGGCTAAAGAGAGCTATCTCTTACAGTTTTGATATAGTCTACACAAGCATGATGAATGTGTCAAGGATTCAATGTCACAAAATATACTTTGTTAACTCACTTTGACAAAGGCACTTTATAGTTTTAACTGCTTCTGACTGAAGCTCATCATTTAACTCAAAATATGCCCTACATACAAGTGTTTCCCATTTTATATCATAGATGTGTTCCTTAAAAAAAGTGGTATGCAAACTAAATTTTAAAAATATAGAATCACCACTTGAGTTTATGAAAAACATATTAGTCAAAAGAATCCAATGATAAGATTATTTTTAGTTTTACTCTTTTTGTAAGATGTTCTCTGACATAGTACACAAAGTATAGACAGTCAACAATATTTGTGAGTAAAAGGATAAAATTTAGTTCATCTGTGATTGACCTGCATTTTCATGAAATAATGATATCTTACATTTGTATAGCATTTGCCAGTTTTAAAGCCTTATATTTACCTTGGGCAGGAGTAGAAAGCATAAACTGCTATCAGATTAGACTTCTGATTGTGGTTCTGTTTCTTTGTAGCTATGAGCTTGGACACATTACTTTACCTCTTGGCGCACCATTTTATTTGTGAACTAAAAGTGATGCCAGCTTCTCAGGACTGTTGAAAGAGTATAATGAGATCTGTATGATAACATGTCTAATATGGGACCTCACATGGAGAAGATGCTTAATAAAAGGTGCTTTCTCTCCTTTTCCTGTGAAACAGAAAGGAGGGGTATCATTACCCTCATTCAACAGATGAGAAAGCTGAGTCCCTGAAAGATAAAATGGCTTGCCCATGCTCACAACATGGGTTTGGAGCCCTGAATCTTGCCTAGCTCTCTCTAGACACCACCTCTCTAGCCAACACAGGGAGGCAATGACTGCACGGCAGATATTTGTATAGAACATGTGTATCATGTGACTTAGGGTTGATATGTTGTCTTGTAAATGTTCTTTTATGGAACTTTGTCTTTGCTTAAGTTGGTCAATCTTGAGAGCCTTGTGTTCCCACGGCATATGTCTCCATGTGAGTACTCAATGAACGCTTATCCACTAGCCAATTTTCCAGTTCCTGTGAATCCACCCAGCTAAGTAGGGCATGGTAGCACATTTGACAATTAAGAGAAGAACTTGGCTTTTAGAAACTTTGTCATCCGAGGCTGACAATTATGAAGGGCATAATAATTCATTGGAGGGTACAATAGGAAATCAATAATGTTACCTAAAATGCTGAGTTGATTAAGTACTCTTATTGGTGGAGATAACCTCTCTCCTTTAGTGTGGTGCTCTACAGTTAGTTAAGATTATATGCATTCTTTAACAGATATAGACTGAGCATCTACTAGGTGGCAGGCACGGGCCTACAATCTAGGTTAAATGAATGAATAAGTTAACCCCTGACTTTATGGAACTTATGGGAGTTATGTCTATAAACAATAAATATACATAATATTTATAATTATAAATTGTAATAAATAAAATAAAGGAAAAAAATGAGGAACTGAGAGTATAATTGGGGGGGGGCCTAATTTAAATTAGGAGGTTAAGGAAAGCTCCCTTGAAGAAGTGATAATTAAACTGAGATCTGAGGAGAATTAGTAGAGTCAAGCAAAAAGTAAGAGAAAGCATTCCTGGCAGAGGGATCAACACTGTGGAGGTATGAGGCTAGGGAAAGTTTGAAATAGAAATGAGGTTAGAGAGCCAGAGCATAGGGAACTAGAGAGAGGCATAGAAGATGGGAGGTGGGCTGGGACCAAATTTTTGCAGGCCATATTAGGTTGCAATTAAAAAAATTTTAAGTGATATAATTAAACTTGTGTTCTGACAGATCTTTCTACTGTTAAATAGAAGAATGAGTTCTATTTAAGAATGGAGTCAACCTAAGGAGCAAAACTAGAAGTGAGAAGACCAGCTGGGAGGTATTGCAGTGGTTCAGGTAAAGGATGAGGGTGACTTGGACTTGGATGGAGGCAATGAATTGGAGAGACATACATGAAAATGTGAAACAATTTAGGGATAGAACTGATGAGACATGGTGATAAATTTGATATACACCATGAGGGAGGGAAAAATGACTCTCATGTTTTTGGGTACCTGTGAATGAGATTTAGAGGTGGGGAGATAGGCCATGGGGATAGTAAGTGTTTAGGTCTGGCCATTTTGAATTGAGATGCCTCTGAGACATCAAAGAAGAAGTCATTGGGTATAAGATTTTGATAGTCCTTGGCACACAAGTGACATTAGAACAGTGGGATGGTGAGATTGCCTTGGGAGAGAATGTAGAAAATGTTGAGAGGCACCCCAGGGGTAAGCCCAGACCTCTAAACCCAGAAAGGAATTGGGGAGAAAACCAGAAGAACGGAGTGTCACAGAAATAAAGAAAAATTGAGGGCTTGGGGAGGAGAGAGTGCTTTGTTGCACTCTGAGAAGTGAGGTAGAATGAAGCCTGAAAAGTGCTCATCAACTGGGACCACACAGAAATTGTTTGCAGCGCTGACAAAGGTGGAGGGTGGAGGACAAGCAAGAAGGGAGCCGCGGAGCTGAGAATGGGACCTGAAAGTAACAGCACTCTGGGAACATCTATGAGAAGCTGGCCTCTGAAGGAAAGCAGAGAGAGAATAGCTTGAGGAGCATACAGGGGTTAGAGGGATATCTTTTTAGTTTTGTTTTGTGTTGAGAAATGTTAGAGCACATCTTCATGCAGAGGGGAAGGATCAAGCAGAGATGCAAGAGAGATGCTGGAGTGAGGAGAGCGCTGATGTCCTGAGGCCACCAGGTGCCACACTCTTTATCTTCAGCTCCAAGTTCTGAGCTCCTGACTGAGGCACTAAAAGGGGTAATTTCTCTGGTGCCTTCTCAGTATTGGGGTTCTGTGGAGCTTCTAGGGAGCATTTACCTGGCAACAGAGAGAAACAGAGGTTCTTTCTCAGTGCAGAGTAAGGAAGAGAGAAAGAGAAAGATGGAAAAGAAAAATGGTGAAAGGAGGAAGAGAAGAAGAAAATGAAGATGGGCAGTCCTTCCCCTTTTTCAGGTGGTTGAGACAGCAGTGAAGGGGAACTCCAGTTGATCTGGGGGGTTCTGACTCGAGAGAGGGCCGTCTCCCATAGCTGAAGCCAAAGATTGCCCATACTCAGAAAGCTAGTTGTCAAGTCCTGTGTCTCCTTGCAGATCTCAAAGTCTGGTTATTCCAAGAAACTTTCAGTGTGGCAGCCATTATCCCAGAGCTGATGAACCCGACTTTCTCCTTTTTTGTGCTTCCCATATCTCCACCTAGATCTTGAGCCACAGAAGCTTATGCGATTTCAGTGCCCTATCACAAGACAAAATTGTTTTCCCTTCTCACCAAATTGGTCATGTTTCCTATAGGCAGAGGAGGAACCGAAGAAGAAAAAATGGCTTGCCTCTGGCATGATTCATTCACTCTCTGAGGCATGAGATTTGATTACCAGTCTTTTAACACGCATGACAGCAAAAGTTAATATTTGCCACTGAATTATCTGGCCCCTATTGAAATTCATCTACAATGTTAGGCTCTCTGACCTCTAGATAGGGAATGCCATAGGCTGACTTCATGCCACTTAATGCTACTGCCTCCTCTATAACAACAAAGCCTTCTTGAAATATAAAACAGAACAAAGAAATATCTGATTTCTGGGAATATATATTACAGTTCATTGAAGCACTGGCTTACTTTATAAAACAACCAGCTAGCAATGATTCTTCAGTCTCCCACCTAAACCTTCAGTTTTCTACATATGAATTGTCTTTTTTGTTGTGATTGGCATCCTTGGGTCACTGTTTTAAGAAGGACATTAAAAACAGAGCAAAACAACCATTGGCTATCACCGGTTAATATGCTGATTACCTTACACATCTTTCTCAGCCTTTCCTTACTTACTAGTAGACCAGAAAGAAATCTAACCTCTTTTAGCCTTTTAGTCCCTTATCTAAAGGTATGACCATTTTCTAACTTTTAGGTGATAGTGAACTTGGAAGCAATATCAGAAACTCTTGGCCGGGAGAGAAGGAATCTAAAATTTAAAAAGCAAAAGCTACTCCTAGATTTCCTTCTCTGGACGTTCAATGGCCCACCTTCACACTGCCTTTTCTAATATCCATCATTGTCTTAAAACCTATTATTCAACATAGCATCTTTTAAATTGTCGACAAGGAGCCACTTTTGAAGGATCTACTTCCTCCGCTCCCCTCCTCATACCCTGCCTGCCTCCTTCCCAGATGGGTCTACGCTTATTGTTAAAACTGCTATATTCCTTGTTCAACTACACCTGGCACTCTGCTTTTGCCTCTCATAAGCCCATCTCAAAACACTCTCTCTTTATAATGTAAGCTTTTCTTGCACTGAAACCTTGTCTTTCATTTGCTCTGCTCAGCACTTGTTACTGCATTATATAAGCAAGACAATGGTGGCAGAGAGGAAATAACAAGTGAAGGTAATCATCTACCAGGGACTCACTAATGAGTAGTCTGACTTTTGAGGGTTTCTTACAAACTAAAATGTAGACAAGAATAAAGGCCAAGGCTGGGGAAAAGTCAATAGAACCTCACAATGTGAAGGCAACCTCTTTCTCCATCAACTCATTAGATTTTTTAGTTGTATCACCAGCCAGAAGCTTTACTTATCTAGGGCCAAGTGCCTTGTCAGAGCTTAGAAATTTCCATGCTGAGTTGCTATAAACTTAGAAGTCACAGTTCATGTTGAAGATTGTTATACATTTTGCAAATACTAAAAAGACATTAAAGTTGGTATAGTTATATGAAGTCAGAATTTCATATAAATGTGTAATGAAGAGAAGCAATTTTGTTGTAATCAATTTTTTACAATTATACAGAGATAGTATCTATGGTTTATACTGTTCCTGCCATTTTGACTAGTGTTTTTATTTCTTCGTATATCAAGTTAATGTTCAAGGTCCACTCTATTTTTCAGCTTGAAATATTAATGTGTAAATTTCAATATAAGGGAAATTGGATTTTATTTTCAGCTGCCTTGCTTCCAATGACTGGAATCAATACATTCAACCATTTACACACTTCCCAAATGTCAAAATAATCGTGTTTAATCTCCTAATATTCGTTGAGGGCTTACTAAGCCAGGCATTGTCTTAAATGCCTTGATATGTTAATTAGTTTTATCCTCATGGTAACTCTATGAGGTAGTAATATTAATACTCCCTAATGTGTAGATGGGGAAACTGAGGCCCAGAGAGGATAAGCACATTGTTCAAGGTCATAGTGTAAATTTGCCTCCAGAACTCAGGCTCATCTTGACTAATTCCAGCATTGCCTCCATGGTGGAGTTGTGCTGTAGTTGAGGAATAACCTGAGAAATTACTGGTGACACATGGAGAAAACTAAAATTACAGAATCAATTAAATGCCCAAAGAGATTGATACTCAAAATAGGTATAAGACCAGATTTGCACACATTCCTCAGCTCTTCCTGTCTGATGTCTTATGTTTCTAGTAGGTCTCTCTTCTGTAAACACACATGTGCACTTCTCACATATGCCTAATGTGGTTCTTGAGGGCCCTGACATAATTTTAAATGACCCAGCACCTAACCTTCTACTCTGGCTATAGGAGTTTGGGTCAGAGACGAATACCTTCATTATATCATTTAGCAAATATTTAGAGGTTGAGGAGAGGGGTCAGCCAGGATAACAAGAGGTTGAATGTACTGCTGAGGGGTTCTGTGCTGGGGTGTGAAGCCCTGAAGGACAATAATCAAGCCAGGCCTGATTGCAGAGCTGGAAATCTTGATTTAATTTTCCAGTAAAATTACATAAAACAAAAGGGAACCCAGAATAAAAATATCTCACCCAAGGAAATCTATTAATTTCTTCAAAATTTATTTATATGCAGTGTCTTGAAATTAATTATCCATTAATTTGATCAGAAATTTTATTACCTTTTATTACCTTCTCAGAATGCACTTCCTTTTACTGACACTGTAAGGCAAATTCATAGCTTTACTATGAGCTCAACACCAAATTTTGTAGAAGAGGCTTCTGACAGGTATCAAAACCTCTTAAAGATACTTTACAAGTCCTTCTGCTACATCTCTTGACTTTCAATAACTAGAGGTACAGAAACTTCTTGGGCAGTGAACAGCTATGTGTTGAGCTACCTAGAACCATCCATGTCATATTTATTCATTCATATTGGTTCTTACTAGGTGAGAGATTCAGAGAATGACAAGAACTTGATCCCTCCCCATAGGCAACTGTTTGAGTAGATGAGAAAACCAGGTAGGCTTTCATGACATAATTAGAGAATGATTTCAAACAATATGTATAATCAAACAATATATATATGTTTGGTTCTGACTGTCAGGGAATTCAATGTTATAGGAGTACTTTAATCAAGAGGAGCTGCTTAAAGATGGTAGTAATATATAATGGAGAATAATTATGCTGAATAAAATGTCTGTGTGGTAACAAGAAAGCTGCATAATTTTACTTCCTAAATTTGGAAAGGGTGTCTACAGGATTAGTGGGTTCTCAGTAAATCAAGTAAGGGCAATAGGAATAGTTGGTATATGGCTCCAGGCAAGCTCATTCACTTCTGGGCTGGCTTCAGTTTCCTTGTCTGTAAAAGGTGGGGTTAAATTGGAAATTTTTGTGGGTCTCTGCCAACTCTAACATCCTTTAGTATGATTGTCTCCATGCACAAGCAGTAGGGCAGATCTGCAAACTGTCCAGCTTTTGGAAGGATCTACTTAGCAGCAGAGGGTTTATTCTGACTGTCTCCTAAGGAAGGGAAGTGACAAGGATATTTCCCAGCCAAAGTTCCTCGGATATTTTCATGTAATGCTCAGAGCAACCTTTCTTTATCTTGGTGCATCTTCTCTGAGAGGCTTTATCAAACCTCAGGACAGGTGGCATCTCTCACTTCTGCTAATTCTGAATCTTAGCAACATCTTTACCTTCTCTCTAACTTTAAAGTTGTTTGATGGAGTAGTCTAATCTTCTTTCTAAATTCATATGCTCTCATTTATCTATTTCCCTAGGATCTCTGTTTCATTCTCATATTCAGATTGAGTTACTCAATCAGTTTTACTATCATCTACTCCTTAGTTGATTAAATCCTACATTTTATCATTAGAATATTTTAGGGAGATAATATATTATAAAATTTAAAGTAATTTTAAATTAACATCATAATATGCTCATAATTGCTTTTTCCAAAGTTCTTTAAACATATAGAATCCTTGTCAGAAACAGAGTTTAAATCCAAATGCTTATCAATGGACTTTCCCCTAAATATAATATGGTAGGCCTCTCATCTTATTAAATTATGTTTTGTAGCTGCTTTATATGAAGCTAGGAAAAATAATATTACTACATTTTGACATTTTTCAAATATAGTCCAAATAATACTGTACAAATACAGAATGAAGATACTCATAATCTCTGTAGTAATTTATACTTGATGTATGATATTGAGAAACAAGTTTCTATAATTAAATTAATTAATTAAATTAACTAAATATCACATGGCTAATGTACAGGTCTGTCATATTAGTTTAGTGTATTAAAACCACTACACTTATTTTTAACAAGAAACAAAAGTCATAGACCACAGCTTCTCCTAACATATCCCTTTTGTTCAGAAAACTTCAGTTACACAGCCTAAGATCTTGTTTGCTTTTGAAGATGTTATTGTGGCCTCTGGAAAGAGCACGAGAGTATGCTGCAGGGCAGATTTGCCCAAACCAATATGGCTCTTTTGACTGACCTCAAGGGCCAAGTCAATAAGAAAACATCAAGTTGATCAAAAAATTGCTTAATGTATTTGTAAACCAACTTAACCAGTCAAAAGGGCTAAAACTATCACACCAGTTCCGGTTGTAGACAGCCTTCATTTAAATCCCAGTGGAGGAGAAGCTGCCCATCAGTTCCATCTCCTCTATAATATCAGAGCATGGCCCAGGCTGGAACAAACTGCAGAGACTGAGCTTCTCGTCTAATACAGGAGCTGATCCTTACATGCCCTCGCAAGACCCACACAGGGAAGCTGGAGCATGGCCTCATTTCAACCAGCTCTGGGGGACCATCAGGCCTGCCAAGGGGCACATCTTAATTCACAGGAGTAGGTTGCTAAGGGGAGGTGAGGTACTCTGAATCTGAATCTAGGTGAATATTTTCCTAACAAATGCTCTTTTCTCTTGTTCGGTAATGATTCTACATCCATTCTATATATTTTTGAACAATCACACCTGTTGACATTTTGATATCACAAGAAAAGCCCTGAAAGATGAGAGGAAAACCCATTGAATTTATTTGTGCTTTTATTTATTTCTGAAAGAAAGGTGGTCTCGCAGCAATCCATTAAGGCTATGTATTGTATCAAAGCTAAAAGTCTATCACATAAAAGCACCACCTGTAGCCACTCTTTTGCAAGGAAAGTCCTTGGCAAACAATGGCCTGAGTGAGCCAATTTAATCAGGCAGGAGTCAAGATCACTGAGACATAAATTAAGCATTCATCCTTGAGTAGCAGCCAAGCAGCCAAAGCTCCCATAATCCCAATTAATCCCATTTTGTGCAGTTGCCCTTGGGCCAAGGGCAGAGGGGAAGAGAATTTGCACATGTTGGTTCCGCATCAGCTCTTTACCTTTACAGGGGGTGGGTCTGTAATAAAGGAGTGCACCTATGCAAGTGTTACTGTTCCCATGTTTCAGCAGTCAGAACCCTCCCCCACCCCGCTTCTGTGATCTGTCAGCAGGAACTTATTTCAAGGACGTCCTACACTTTTGGAGAGATAGATACTTGTGCTCCTTTGAAGACAGACATGACTCTGTTTCATTCTCCTTTGTTTGTATGAGTGAATTGATTTACCATCACCTACTCCTGCAGTCACACAGAGTGAACAAACGTGCTAAAGTCCCCCTGCAACTCGCTTTTGCCAACTGATACCCTGTTCTGGAGGAAAAGTAGACTAGCTTCAGGAAATATCCCTCTGGAAAGCAGCCATTCTGTCCACAGACAGAATCAGCCTAATGGGGCCACTGCTTATGTCTCTTGCTCCTATGGGAAGGAAATCAGGTCTGCTCTCTACGAACACATCCTCACCTTTGCAGATTCATTGTGCTCAAGCCCTCAGGTCCCCTTCTCACTTTAACAGAAGCCAGCCCAGACACCAGCTGAATGGGAAGGCTCTGTGGTGGAGACTGCTGGTTGACTGGCCACCAAAAGCCTCCTTGCTTTCTTTAGACACACTAGTAGCTCCTTGTCTCCCAGATGTCCTTATAGTTGGGGGAAGTAGGATGACATAGCCAGGCTCTCACCACTATAACATGTACACTAATGGTGTGTGCCACTTCTTGCTTTGGACCATAAAACCTTCCTACATACTCCTCCACGTAATTTCCCCCTCTTTGGCCAACTGAGATGAAAATGCGTGCACACACACGCGTGCATGCGCGCACACACACACGCGTGCACGCGCGCGCACACACACACACACACACACACACACACATTCAGAGTTCCCTGTATTCTCTTGGAAGTCAAGTTTTAAAGATGGCAGTGTCACCATCAGCCTGGATCCTAAAGTGACTACATGGAGCAGAGCTACATCTCTTTCCTGGCTTTCCAACCACATTTTTCCATCCCCACTGTACTGCTAGGTGAGCAAAAAATACACTTCCATTGTGCCAAGTGATTACATGTTTCTAAACATGTAAAGTGATTACATTTGTTTCTAAAGCCTCATCTACCCTAACTGTACAGGCTCAATTCAGGTCACTTTCTTGATGCTCTGTAGGGCTCTGCCCCTGTACTGCCAATCTTCTCAGGCCATGGGTCAGGAGAGAGGAAAGAGAGACCAAGGTGGTCAGGCCTCCTGAGACCAACCTAGAGCTACAGATGTTCCCTGATAACAATAGGCCTTTATTCTAGTAACTCTCTGTTTACACTCATCCCTTTCCACATGTGAACTCTTAGGTTCTTGGTACTGACAGTAGGTTTGATTCTGAGGGTTTTTCTCCATTCAGAAGTATAGACCTTTTTGGCTCTAGCTCAGATGAGTCATTTGTGACTCAAGCCTATGAGTAAAGCCCATTCATTGAAGGTGATGGAGAAGTAAACCATGAACTTTTGTGGAAATTGGGGCTGAGAAGAAATTTACATGCATCTCACTTTTGGTAAGGAAAAAAAGCACAGAAACTTTTCACTCTAAATCAAATTTAAGAGAGTGACAATCTGTAGGCTCTTGTTTTAACTGCTATGAGTCCTTGTCACTTGAAGTCTTAGTTTTCCAAAGACTGTCAAGTTCAATTTCCAGAATTTCATCTAATTGTTTAAAAATAAGTTTGATAAAGAGAAATAAAAATAATGTTTTCTATTATATTTATCTTCATTGATGCGAAGATTAAATTGTTTAGAAAAAGAAGAAATAGAAAATTGTACTAGCATCCTAATGACCAATATGCTGGTGTCAAGAGATTAGATTTAGGGGCTCTAATTAGCATTAAGAATAGGACAAAGAGGACATTAAACACTTCAATCAGTGTTAATTTAAAGAAAACCACCAGTACTTCAAGTAAATAGCTCTGTTTTCTTTGAGAGATAAAATATACTAACTTCATTTCAAATGATCAATTAATAGGCAGTGTAGTGAAGGTAACAGGTAAGAAAATAATTTGCTCATAAAAATCATTATTTAAAAAGAAAACTTGGTGTTACTCAAACTCACTGATACTCATTTCATGTTTTTTTCTAAACTTTCCAGTTGTGAATAAGAAGTTAGAAAGGAAGGAGAGAGGCAGTGTATTCCTGCAGATAGGTTGGCACCGCCTAGATAGGTAAACCTAGTTAAAACTGAATTTCTTCTGGTTATCTCTCACATTGCTGGGGGGAATATAAGTCTTATAGTATCTAAAAAAATTATACATCTACTGCCTGCAGAATTGCACACTGGACATTTATTCCAAAGAAATGAAAACTTGTATCTACATAAAACCTGTACACAATTGTTCATATCAGCTTTATTTGTAATAAACAAAGGCTAGAAACAACCCAAGTGTCCTATAGTAGATGAATGGTTAAACTGTGGTGCATCTATATGGTGGACTATTATTCAGCAATAAAAAGGAATCAACTATTAATACAAGCAACAACTTGAATGGATCTTAAGGGCATTATGTTGAATGAAAAAAATTAATCTTGAAAGGTCACATACTGTGTGATTCCACTGTGTGATTCTAATTTGAGCATACTCAAATTGACAAAATTATGGAGATTAAGAACAGACTAGTGGTTGGTTGCCAGGGGTTAGAGACTGCAATGCGGAGGGAAGTTGGTGGGAAAAAAATAAGTTTCTAATTCCACTTCATATGGCACAAGTAATTTTTTATTTAAATTCTTAAATATTTCTAACTCTGTGTTTTCATATGTGCTAAATATTTTGAAAAGGAGTAACCAATGCCACTTTCAGGATAATGGTAATACTGCAAAGCATGTTTTTCCATATGGAAGAGGAAGTCAGATAATTTATTTTAATCAGGGGCTTCAACTGTGAGAGGGACATTCCAGGGGGTACATAAGGCAATCTATTGAGGAATGAGAAAGAACTATTAGAACAACTATTTCTACTTATTGCATATCTTATTTATTCAAAAGTGTTATTTTGGAGCAGCTTTTATAATACCTGGAATGCATTAGTTTCATAATACAATATGCCATTTATACATAAGTAAATATGAATATGGGCATGCAAGCTCAAAAATGTTTTCCTCTTCTTAGCTCAATGCATGAAAGAATATTCTCTAGATCAGTGGTCCAACCTATTGGCACCAGGGATCAATGCTCCTGGTGAATCTAATGCCTGATGATCTGAGGTGGAGCTGAAGCTGTGCTGCTAGTGCTGGGGAGTGGCTGCAAATACAGATGAAGCTTCGCTCACTTATCTGCCTCTTACCTCCTCCTGTGTGGCCTGGTTCCTAACAGGCCACAGACCAGTACTAGTACCTATTCTACAGGCTGGGAGTTGGGGACCCCTGCCCTAGATAAAGATAAGGAGAGCCATATTTGTTGGTTCTCTGTTTGCCCTCTGTTTGCCCTCAACTTTTGTATCTGTGGTCTTGAGTTCCGCCTTTGATATTCTTTTCCTCTCACACAGCATGCATCTCTTGAGTGAGACACCAACTCCCATAGCTGCAACTGCTGTCACTATGGTAAAGGGTAAGATTATCTCTAGATTAGGTTATGCTTGTGAGCAATTTTTATTAAATTGCCCACAGAAAATATTCCATCAGTATAGCTCCAATAAGTAAGCACACCACCCCCCTTCAAAATGAGCTCAATATCTTACAGCCCTCCTCATTTTAAAGCTTTTATTATACTTCTCATCCTTGTCTATAATTCACATGATCACTCTAGCCAGAAATATGGTGGTTATGTGACATTTTTTTCCCTTTCTCTTACATTTCACATTGTTAATTTTTACTTTTTCATTATCTCTAAATTCTTCCATGTATTAGAACTTCATGTGATCAACATGGACAAATCTCAAAAATATAATAAAATATTTAAAAAGTTGCAGAAAGATGCATGTAAAATTCATTAATGCATCTAAAAAGTAAATATCATGCATGAAAATAATATACTCTAAATTGAACAATGATTACCTCTAAGGAGGACAGAAAGTGGGGAGAAATTAGACATAGGCTACATTTCTTTTTTAAAAAAAAGGCAAAATATTGAATTATGTTAAAGCTGGGGGGTGGTCACATGGGTGTCAGTTATATCATTATGTGAGTTTTTCTGTATGTTTGAAATATTTTATAATTAAAGACTTTTTAAGGAAAGAAATCCTTTCTTTCTTTACCTCTCTGCCCATGGCCAAAGAATCTAGTTCAAGCTTTTGGTATTTTTCTTTGGATTATTACAATATTCTCACTGATCTCCCAGTCTTCTTTTTTGTCCCCCTTTAATTCATTCATTATTCTAAAATGAAAATTGGAGAACATTATATCCCTGCTTATGGCCCTTTAATGGGTGTATATCATTTGGAAGATCCTATTAAAATGCTGAATAACAATTACAAAAATCTCAAGTGCCTGCAATGATAAGCATTTATTTGGCCTATGAGCATGAAAGTCACCTGGGGGTCAGGTGACTGACCTAGGCTAGGCTTGGCTGCGATTAGATGACTCTGGTCCAAATGACTGTCATCTTGCTATCCTGAGCTGTCCTTCCCATGGTGATGGAAGAGATGCAAGTAGGGAAATGGAAACACACAAAACCTAGGCTTGTACACCATTACTTACACTTCTTTGTATTGGTCAAAATCAGTCACCTGACCAAACCCAAAGTCGAGAAGTACAGAAACATCCTTTATATCCTTAGTGGTGAAAACTACAAAGTCGTACAGCAGAGTGTGGTTATAAAAGAAGAGTGAAGAATTGGGACTAATAGTGCAATTCTTCCTAGACCCTAGCATTTATGGATATATTTTCTTTGCAGTGAGGCACAGACAATACTTCATGAGAATATTCTGAGACTCCTCCCAAACCTCATTACCTGTTGCTCTACCCTTTGTTCTCTATGCTCAGGCCATTCTGAACTATCTGCATGTCTCTGAATGTGTCCTGCTGTTTCTTCTCTTTTTGTCTTTGCATATGTTATTCTTTCTGTCTTTAGCGTCTTTAGCAAGCAAATGCCTACTTATCCTTCTTGGGTCAGCACAGACAGGTCTTCTTGATTGACCCCATTTCAGATAGTCCAATTTTCAGCTCCACCTTAATCCCATCAGAATTGACCACACCGCCTCTATCTTCCTTGAGGACACAATATGGAAACCCAGCACCATACTTTCTAGACTATAAATCCTTTGATGACAGAGATTTGCATCTTCAGTGCTTAGCACTTTATTGAGGCTCAATAAGTGTTTGCTGAATAAATACAATTTAGCTATTGGTTAAATTTCCTTGGTTCATAGAAATAAAGTGAGGTGTGGTCTGAGCAGAGGAGTCTAAATAGCCTAGTTTTGAAGGCGAGTGAAACTCTATAGTTGTAAATTAATACATTGATCTCCTGCTAAAACACTTACTTAGCTTAGAATCTGATTGTTTTTAAATGAGATGTGCCAGGGTCTCAGCCTTGAATGGAAAAGCCATGAATAAGATGCCATATAACCAGGTGAGGTGTGGCCTAAGGGCCAGCTGATCTTACCCATTATATTAGTATGCAGTGCAATTCGAGGGTGGAAGAAACCTGAGGTGTATTTGCCTTATGAAACTGTACATCAGTAGGATATGTGAAGAAAATCAGAGGGCAAATCCCTGTTCACTGTGATATCTAGAGTCATCCTCCCTCAATTCTTGGAAGAGACCCTGAAATCAGGTTGTGATTGAAGCCTCTACGATCAAATATTGCAGGAAAACAAAGGGAAGGATGGAGTCATGAATGGTTGTCTTTTGGGGGCTATAAATGACCTACTATATGGGTATGTTTGAAATCACATATACGTTTCTTGGTCAACATAGTCTCATTTTCGAGTGATGTGCATCAACCCCGTCTTTAACACATTGCTGGGTTTTGTATTCAAGGATTGCCACCTCGAACAGAAACACCCTACTATTACACCACTCGGATTTACAAATGACCAAAAGACAGAGTCAGAGACAAAAGCACAGAACACACAGCTAGAAACAATTAAATCACTGTTGCTTGTTTGCTCGTTTCTGCAAGAGGGAAATGTAAATCATAGAATAAGAAAACAACTCTTTAGTCAATCAAGATGCATAAATGACACCCCCAAGGCTTTACACATTGAAGAGAGAGCTAATTACAGCATTAACAAATACTTTGCTACTACTGGGAGAGAGAAATAGCTGCTTCATCTGCTGCTTCCATTTCCAATTTCCTTAAATTTAGGAAAATGTACAAAATGACTTTATGCCAATATCACATGCCACAAGGCAGAGCTCATTTGGGTGATTCTGGCAAAGAGACTGTTCGTCAGTGTTGTTAATGTACACTAGAAGACATCCGATGTGAAATTCATAATTGAAATGTTATGAGCAGTTTAGCATATGGATCCTTCACATCCACTTAATTGCCAGTTTAGTAATAATTTTATGTAATGAGGCATTATTAATAATACGTGAAATACTAAATTGACATAATGCCCTAAAAACATAATATGGCATTTGCCACTGAAAGAATATTATGATTCCAGGTGTCATTACTATGATTTCAAAAACATATGTGATATTACATAAAATATTAAATTAATGTTTAGGAACAGCTTGGTTGTGATATATTTCAAATTCATCCTCTAAGTTATAATCTGTTATTATTATTTTTTTTTACAGAAAGTACAAAACTTTGACTGTCCTTACGGACCCACATATTGTGATGATTGCTTGAAGCTCTCACTCCGTTTGCTACTCCAGGGTTGAGGTGGCATCTGATACAGCAGGAAGGAACAGTAAGACAGAAAAGTAAAAAATTTTGTCCCAGCTCAAGCACTGAGAAAATATAGGGAAGCAGAAGCCAATGCTCTCACTATTGACAGACTCTTCAGAATTTCATCACATCGCAGGAATTTTTGAAATATCTTAATATAGTCCCTAAAATCTTCTAATTGGGACCATGATTATCTTTTGTGAGGCCTGAGGAAAAAATACAAATGGAGGCTTATGTACCATATATTTACATATTTAAAAGTTATATATGATGCTAACAAACTATTAAATAAAATATGATCTTTTCTACCTTAACAAATATGCTGTCAAAATGTCAAAATGGAAAAATATGTAAAAAGCCTTAGTTTTTATATGATTAAAAGTCATATAAAATATCAAAGATAAATAAATCTAATTACTATTGTGCATTTTTATTGTTGCTTCATGTTGGGCTAGTGATATTTAAATGAGCAACAAAATAAAAATATACATAATTCACAAAAAAAAGTTGTTTATAAAATTTGTCTTGCTTTTATTTCAGCAAAATTACTAAAGATGCTATTAGAATCAATATTTTTACATAACTTGTGTTCTATTGACAGTAATGACCTAAATGACTAAAAAAATAGATTATAATTATATTCAGGATGGAAATTTCAATATATTTTCATAACATAAATTAAATATAAAAATTAATACTTTTCACATATTTTCCAAAATTTATTTCTTTTCTAAAATATTTAAAATTATGCATTGAACTTAAGAGAATGAAAATTATAATTAATAAATATCAAAATTTTAATCTATTAATTTAAAAATGCCAAAAATTTTAATTTAGTATTTTGAAACTTTAATGAAATCTTATTAAGTACTTTATAAAGATAAAATTATTTGCAATTAGAGCATTCAACATCCATCTGGGTGCCTATGTAAAGAACTAGTTTCACACTTCCACGTGTAGGTCTAGATGAATATATCTATAAATATGTCTATAGATATTTAAGAATGATATGAATTATTTAATACTTCAAAGTGTTTCTAAGCCACCATGTGCAACCATTGCAAATGCCACTCTAACTTGTGTACCAGAAATTGGAACTCAACTGGAACATGGAAGAGAAGTAAGAAAAGGAATGCTTAGTGCTACTGGGAAAAAACACTTCACAATATGAGTCTACTGCATTCATGCTGACAGGAAGGATTTGACAAGTTAATTAGTCTTTTCTCTTAACTAAGCGCTCCAGAGTCTTAAAAACAGTGTTCATCTCTGAAGCTGGAAGTGACACAACCTAGAAATCTTCTCAGCATTTGGACACAGTTGCCACTTCAAGGACACAGGGAAAAGTGTTTCCTGGGCCAGAAAAGTTTAGTCATATAAACTGATGTTTAGAATTTTGGGTTTCCTATGTCAACAATGAGCACTGGATACTAGGTGGCAGATGTGCCCGTGTGTGTGTGTGTGTGTGTAATTATAAGGTCTAAACTGCAGGTACTAGAACAAGGCCAACTCTTGCCTGGCTCTAAGTGCAGCACAGCATGTGGTACATGTATACAGAAAAAGTTTATAAATGTGGCTTCCACACCAACTAATAATACTACCTCATAGAAATTCCCCATTACATGCTTCCCTTCTGAACCAGACTATGGCTCAAATCTTCCCCCATCCATTTGTGGTATGTTTTGGGGAAATGGCCATCATCTTTGAATTTTGCATCTATACCCAAGGTTGATTTAGTTGGTTCACACAGGTATTACCATACTGCTTGTTAAAGTATCATAATACTTTCCCGGAACCCCAGTTGTGCCTCCCACCTTTGTGTCCTCTTTCTCTCTTTCCTAGGACCCTCTCCACAAGATCTCTACACAGAATCTCCAAGACCCTACTTCAATGCCTGAGCCACATGTGTTACTCAGTATTTTTAATAGTGCTATTGCACATGGCATTTATCGAGGGGGAAGTACTGGTAAAAGAGATAATGGATTAACACCACTCACATAAAACATATTTAAGAGATCATCATTGATAGGATATTGGTAGGATATTTCTGGATGGCACCAACTTATCTGGATAATAAAAGGAGATATCCTTTCTTCCTGAGGTTGGCTATTAAAATCAGTTCAAGTTCAGCTATAAGGAGAGCTATTTTCATACTGACAGATGTTCAGTGGCCTTTGTCAAGTGAATTGATGGCCTTTATCCATTTCCAAATAGCCAGATGTCCAAATCACTAAAATCACTATTCTAAGCTGATGTGTGGTCTGATTAAGGTCCTTCCTGGGCTTTCTGGCTCGTAGTTTAGAACTGAATTGGAGCAGAGATTGAAAAAAACTTATAAAGAAGAGCTACAGCATATTTTGATTCTAAGACAAAATCAAATGCCTAAATGTGCCCAGCATTAACTCATTTTGCAGATAAACCTAGAATTTAATCTTCATGAAATGTTATTTTAGCATCTTTCAAAAAGTCTGCAAGAAAAAAATTGGTTAGTAAAAGTAATTGTGTTATTTTAATGATGCTGCATATTTTTTGTACTGAATGTTCTGCAAAGGCTAGTGAGAGTAAAAGAAAGGAGAAAAGACTAACATAATAGGACGTTTTCCAAGTTGAAATCACTTATTTTGATTTCCAAACCCAAATCTGCCCAGCCTCTTTCAACCTCAGATTGAGGGTGGCTTAAGATTTCTTCTAGAACTTGGCCCAACACCACTATTATGAAATGGATTCAAGCTTTTATACATATGGTGATGATGTCCATGTTCAGAGGCAGAGTCAGGTTTTATGGGTCCTTGAGCTTTGGACCTTACAATTTTGGAAATCTCTCTTTAAGAAAAAGAATATATATCATAAATTAAAAATTGCTAGAATTCCCATCAGGGCCTTAAATGGGACCCCTGCATGTGGAAAGCCCTGAGTGTAAGCTTCACTAGCATTGTGGTGGACCTATCTCTGTTTCAACAGCTCGCCCATGGAGTAGACACAAACAGACTTTGTGAAATTGTGACCTTCTGTGTTACTTTTTGTAGGTTCTTTGTGCTATTGTGCCTCCCAAAAGAAAAATGCAAGGTGGGCAAAAGCCATAATCTTTATGTAGCAGGAGAAAATGGATTTTCCATCATTTACAAGAGATTGATTAAAGAGATACTCCCATATAAAGTCTTGATGAAATCTGTGTTGTGTGGCCATATGGAAAAAAATGATAGACTTTATGTTGCTTTCCTCAAGCTTAAACATGAAGATAGCTGGTATTCCTATCTGGAAAATTCTTTCAAATCAACTATGCAGTGTAAATGCCTGTATTTTGGGATGGTATGAGAAGGGGAGCAAGCCAATTATTTTATAGTTAATGTCTTCCCCCCTTATTCTGCCATTCAAAGCAGAAAATGGGACATGGATCGACATTACCATTCTCACTCAGAAATTTTAAGGGAGCTGCTGTTTCTGAAGGTTTATTTCTACTTGTCTAAAAAAGATAAATTATAGAGACATCATTATAGCCTTCACTCTTTCTAAGTTTATGGGAGGTGATGGCTTTCAGAGTTCAAATCTTGAGTGGGGCAATCTTCAGGAGCTGGTATATAAGATTCTACAGGACAGACAGGGATGACAGAAAGGGCCAGGTCCCTTAGCATCCTGCTTTGCTCCTGGGTAGGGTTCACATGCTTGAGGGGAGAGAGGTATCTGGGTCCTAGTGAGGAAAGTGAGATAAACTGAGTTTTTTTATGGGTCATTTGAAAGTATTTTTAGATTTTCAAATATATCATGATTTCTTTTAACTTAATTTTTGTTTTTTTTCTTCTAATTTTGCTGTGGTAACTGTTCTTTAAAATGTGCTGAAATATGTGACTTAGTACATCATCTATTTTTAGAAATGTTTCATGTGTGCTTTAGAAAAATGTCTCTTCTCCAATTGTTGGCAGGAGAATTATATATGCCCAGTAACTGAAGGGTATTGTGTTCAAATCTTCTAAGCCTTTACCGTAAGTATGCCTAAACTACCAAAATCTGAGGAAAAAAAGAAAAAACAACTCAGTGTTTAAATGGGCAAAAGCCCTGAATAGACATTATACAGACTAGAAAATATCTACAACTAATGTGCATCCAAGAAGAAGCTTAATCTCATTAGTAATTACAGAAATGTACATCAAGACTACAAAGAGATTCCATTTTTCATTCACTTAATCTGAAAATATCAACAAGTCTGACAATATCAAGTGTTGAAAGAATATGGATCAAAAGGATTTCTTCTATGTTACTGGTGGTAGTATAATAAGGCATAAGCACTTTGAAAAATAATGTGGCATTATTTTGTAAAGGTGAACATTTATATACTCCATGGAAGATCAGTTCTATTCCTGGAGGTAGAGCCAGAAGAAACTCAAACACACATGCATCAGAAGATGTGTGAGACAGTTCATTGCAGCACTACCTATAATAGCAAAAACAAACAAACAAACAAAAAACAAACAAAAAAAACAAACTAGAAAAGACTCAAATGCCCACCAATGCAAGAAAAAAAAATGAAATACTATAAAGGAGTAATAATATGTGAACTGTAACTACCTGCAACAACATGGAAAGATCTTAGTAATACAAGATTATGGAGGTGAAAATCAGGTCCCAGAAGTTACCTACAGCATATAATACTTGTTTTATAAAGTAAAAAACAACTAAAATAAATTGTTTAGGCGTATTTGCATATATAATAAAATATTTATCATAGTGCACATATGTAACATAAACACACACTTTAGGATAGTTATTATCTTATGGGGGCAAGGAAAGGAATGAGTGGTGATTTTAGGATAGGACATAGATAATGAAGACTACATGTCATAGACCAGTAGAACAGAATAGTTCTGTTGTCTCTAGCTCCCATTTAAATATAAATAAGACATAGAGAAGACCTGAGTAATGCCCAGATATGATAAAGGGGTGGGAAAAATGCAAGCTTTAGCCATTTAATTGTATTGTTAAGTATAATTTGGCTTGGATTGCAGATATCTGATCCCCTTAGAATTATTGGTAGACTATAACACAATGTGAAAGCCTAAGGCTGGTTTGATGGTAAGCAAGTCTGTTGTTTACTCTCACAAAGGTTCTGCAGGATGAAGCCTTTTCTAGATCTCCACAGCCCCAGCCCAATCCCAGTCTTGACCAATTTTCACCTAACTCACTGGGGTTGAGGCCTTAGGAGAACAATGTAGCCGATTTTAATGAACCAGCAGGAAAGAGCTAAGGAAATTAACTGTTCAACTTCAGTCTTCTCCCACCTTCCCATTGCCTTCCAGTGCCTCCTATTGGCCTCACAAAGCAAATAGTGCTGCAGATTCCAGAGGAAGCTGCAGGGCAAAAGAGCCATTGAGGCAGTCCATACAGGTCAGCCTCCTAGAGCACAGAGTAGGATGGAGAAGGGCAGAAGTAAATCTGGAGTGACAAGCAGAACATATTCAAGGAGATATGAACACACGTGCTGAGTGAAGCTTCTGAGAAAGCTTATGAAAGGGACACAGACTTTTTAGCCACCTTTTCTCTTCTTCCTTCCTGGAAGCTGACAAAAAGCTTAGAAGCACAACTATTGTATTTTTGACCATGGAAGATGCAAACCACATGCTAAGAATGGTGAATCAGGAAGACAGAGAGCCTGGTTCCATAGCATCCCTGAACTACCTAGCCCCAGAGTCACTGTTACATAAAACAAACAAACAAACAAACAAACAAACAAACAAACAAACCTTTTAGTTCTGTAATGTTAGGCTTTTTTTACATGCAGCCAAATGCATTCTTGACTAATTCAGATACCTTGCCAAGGTCTCCAATCAGATATCTGAATTATTAAGTAATTTCTGTTTCTCCTCAATGTACTAGACAATAAGCATCACTTTGGAATAATTCTAGTTAATGTTTGATACTTCATAAAAAATTCATTCATCTTCATTTTTTAAATTTAAAATTAACAATTTAATAGACAGTAGAAATAAACTGAAAGTCAATAATTTTTCTTTTATCTGCATGTTAATTGACAGAAAATCCAAAGTTTTATTCATTTTTCTGGTTCATTTAAGATTGCTCAGTTTGGGAATAAATAAGATGTCAAATCTGTAAAATTCTTAGGACTTCTACTTAAAACATCTGGTTTTCAAGTTAAAAATTATGTATTTATAATGCACCGACTGTAGAAAGACTTTTCACCTAGAAAATAATTATGAAAATATGGCAAGAAATAGAATGATATCATAATTACTTTTATGATTAAATTGATCCTCTCCCAAAGATAAATGAAATGAAAAGCTCTCTCATAGCTAAATAAAGGAGAAAAGATAGTATGTAAAAGAATAAATTTATGTCTATTTATCCATCTATTAGTATGCCTATATATGATGCATTAGATATTACTGAAAAGTTACACAAGTTCTCAGTAGCATCTAAAATATTTGACTATTAATCAATATTTTGACTAGAGAAGTTTGTCAATTAAAGGAATTCAGCTGGTGGATTTTATAGTTAAAAATAATTACATTTAATTTAACTGTTTTATAAAATCGGCCTCTTATGAATTGGGGCAAAACTCTCTATACAGATAAAACTGTAATTTGTGATCAATCAGAATTCTTAGAAGCTTGTGAAACATTTTATACTTCTTTATAGACCAGTTAGATCTCCCAGTCTCATAGCTACCAGGGGCCTTTTAACTGCATTCTGAAACCTGAAACTGTTGTGTGTTGATCCTCAAAAAAAATGAGTTATCAGTGGGGTAGGTGACAGAACTTAGAGTGGTGGGTGATGGCAGGATCTATGCCAGGGCATTTAGGGGAGATGCAGACAGATGGAATGGCTGCACACACCAACCTTCCTTGTGCTCAGAAATTGATGAAATTAGGTTGATTCAGCACACTGTGATTAATACCATAAAATGTTCCTTGGAATTCTTACTGCATTATTTTGTGCAGCTTTTGTTATGCAGATCAGATTTCATTTCACAAAATGTCTCTGGATGTCTTGTAAACAATGTAGTTTTGGTTGCTGCCTCAATAGGGCCAAATGTGGAAAAGGTTTATTATCTTCATTTGGTCACCAATCTTTCTCTTAGAGATACTATTTGGGTTAATCTTATATAGCAGAGACTGGCAAGCCATACTCTTTTCCTCCTGGCACCCAGCTAGACTGTATTTCCAATCTTCCTTGGTGTTAGGTGCAGCTATTGATAAGTTCTGCCCAGTAGAATGTGGCTAGAAGTGATGTAAGCCCATAACAATCCCCTTTCCTCTTTTCCTTATGTCAGCTAAACACAGAGGATCATTTTAAGGCCTTAAAGAATGGCAGAGCCACTGACTATAAGGAGCCTGGGTCCTTGAAATACTGGAGCAGAGTCTCCCTGCTATCTCTTGCTGTATTAATGTAAAAGAAAAAACAGACAACAAAACTCATTTAGTGTTATACCACTAAGATTTTAGGACTATTTGTTATAGCAGTTAACCTATCTTATGACTAATACATCATAAGATCTGTATATGAAAAGAATATTTTTATAATCATCTCAATTCGCACAAATAAATTCTTATGAAACTTACTGATCATTCTAGTAAAAGTCTAGAAAATACCTATTCCCTATTGACTTTAATAGATTTTGGCATATACTTCTATAGTCTTGGTAAGTATCAGACTTGGTTTTTCATGAATAAAATATCACAATACCGAGGGCTTTCATTCCTGTTTCCTTCACCTGGAATCAGTTTTTAGAAAATTATTCATTTTTAGAATTACTCAAATGATAGTATCAGTATGTCAGGATACAAGACCCTGTCATCTCTCCTTAGCAAGGAAGAAAAATAATTGCATATGTAATTTTTAATTATTTCCAAATATTTTTTTATCTAGTACAATAAGAAATGCTTGTGCCACTGGCACATGTGCTCACAGGGAATACTTTTGCAATTGTTAAACACAATTACTTTATTTATGTAGTACCGCAATGGATATCTCCTATTTTCAATATATACTATATATATTTAAACAAGCTCTAGCTTACACAAATTATTCTTGGAAATGGTTTATTCTCTCAAAGTCTTTATTCATCCCAATCTTTTATTGTGCTATATGCCCAAATTAAGAATGTTTTTCTTATGAGCATAGTGAGCCTCCAGTTATTTTTTTCTCAGATGCTTTCCATTGACTAGTCAGAGATTAGTTTTCCTTACACAGAGTCATTGAACTCAATCATCTCAAAACAG
Source organism: Macroglossus sobrinus (assembly GCA_004027375.1). NCBI lineage: Eukaryota > Metazoa > Chordata > Mammalia > Chiroptera > Pteropodidae > Macroglossus > Macroglossus sobrinus. Next base: position 117,496 of record PVKZ01000059.1, on the reverse strand, counting down.
CTAAAACAAAGCAATATAGATCAGCTCCAGGTTCAATGGTCACCCTGTAGGAACACAATTCATTTGTTAATTAAATTCATACTATCTACACCACTGCCTCTTGTTAGCTTCAAATTTCTGTTTGTGGGAACTCTGGGTTTGACAAAGAAGTGGAAAGGAAAAAGACACCTCCCTCTGCTCTCTTGCTAAGTAGTCTTCCATGAAAGTTTTTTTCCTACCCCTATTTTTTAAATGTTAATTTGTAGATTAGCCTAGTAGAATTTTTATGTCAATCCTGCCACATGTCCCTCCCCACCCCCAAAACTGCCAAAAAATTACAGACATGATATCAATAATTTGATAGTAATAATATTTTTGGGAACAACCAACTGCCATATTATATTTCTACCCAGATGCCCCAAGAATCATCCTAATCTAGACCTAAATTTGTGGACAGATTTTCTACTTAAGTCTGCTCAAAACTGAGCTCCCTGAAGGCAGGGACTGTATATATATGACTTTCTGCTATATTCCCAGTACCAGGTACAGTGCCTAGAACATAGAGGTTTCTCAAAAAAAATTTTATTGAAAGGAGAAAGTGTCAAGAGATAAGGCTGGAGAATATCATATGCCATACTAAGGAGTTTGAACTTCATCCTAGAAGGACTAATTTTATATAGGAAAGATACTTGAATAAATTTTCATTTTTAGAAAGCATAAGTTTCACATTGGACTCTAAGCTATGTGAAGGAAGGGCACTCTTGTTCATCACTGGTATCCCTAGTATAGAGCGCAGTGTATGGAACATATATTCTTCCCAAGAGGTATAAGCGCAATGAATGAATAAAAGTCTATGAAGCTGGTCTCTCAATCTTTTAGAAGAATAGGGAGATTCCAGGGCCTCATGCAGAATTTTGATCTCCTCTAGGTTAGCCCTGTGATTTGATTTTTGAATGAGTAGCTGCTCCTTGATCTATCTGAACCTCTAAGAAAGTCACCAGAGCAGAGTGAGACATCACTCTCGTCTGCAGAAATATCTTTAGACCCAACTAGACGCATCTCTAGGCCTGAAACTGGAACTGATGCATTCTCTAAGACATAGAGAAGGATGAGCCATCCTCCTTAAAAACATTTTCTCAAGGGACATTTGCAGGATGCCTGGAGGTCCTTGTCAGTCCATTTGCGAAGTAATAGCACTTCAAAGAAAGGGTACAAACCATAGGACTAGCAGTTAATTTTATGGTTGATAAACATGTTTCAACCTTGAGCCTCCAGATAATGTGTTTCTATGGGTCAACTGGGTAGTGTCTGGAGTGCTGACCTTTGAAATATGGGCATCACAACCTGACATTTAAGGCTGTTCAGCGCCTTTGGTGTCCACACGTTCAATTAAGTCTTGCTTTTCAGAAAGCCTCCTCCTTTGCTACCCCTGACTGTTCCCCAATATAAATGAGAAAATTAAACATTTACCTTGATTAGAAAATAATGCTCTCATTTGACACTTCCTCACATCCCCACCAATGTGATTTAGTTATAGTTTTTAGTACCTGTTTTTACATTTTTAATTATTTTGTAGAGTTAAAATATGTAATAATGGATAACTGTGCAATACATTAAATACTTATGGGTATGTTGTGCCTTCTGTTATAATATAAAATCCATCTATTCTGGTTGATGGGTTTTAACCTCACACAGAATACTTTAAACTCCATTTGGACTTGTGCCTACAATCACCTTAGCAAAGTCTCTTAAGTAACTGCGCACAGCCTAATTAGTATGCATTATCAATTAACAAACTTAATAGCCGGCAGATTGATTAGATCCTCTGTTGCAGGGGCAGAGCTGAAGCGAAACAGAATGAAAAATCATTGCACGCATACACTGCAGCTTTGTTATTTTCTCAGATCCCCTCCTCCTCCTTCACATTCCTTTAATTAATGCATGCATATGGTTCTGCATATCCGGTAAACGGGAGCTTTTTCTAACTATTTCATAAAGCTCATTTTAAGAGGTAGTCTATGCCTTCCTTTTTTTGGGCGGAGTGAGGGTGGGGGTAGGGGTGTGGGTGGGAAGGTCTGTATATATCATTTTCACTCCTCTTCTTGCCCTTTGCATAGCACTGAATTTTTACAGGCTTCTTCTCTCAGCTTGATTATCCTCCCGGTGGTGGAAATGGGAGAGGAATACAAAGATGAGTGGGAAGCATGTGCTTTTTAACACAGAGGACCACTTGGGAGTCACATCGGTGGGTCTTTGACAACCGTAAAGAGCTTCTAGCAATTATTTCCAAAAAGAATAGTACAAATGGACTGTCCTGTTACATCTTGTCTATTTTTGATGGGCTGGAAACAATATGAATAAATGAAGGAAAATTCACATTTCTTGAAAGCAGGGATCAAACTAAAAGGAATTGCCAGTTGCACTGTTCATAAAACACTGGCATTATAAGAATTTTACATCTTCCATAAACATTCAACACAAAATTCTAAAAAGACTTCTGAAGACATTTCCAACACCATAAATTGTCACCCTGCAGTGCTGGTTTGGGTTTTATTTTTCTATTTTAAACAAAGTAATGGTTCATGCCAGTTTTTAATGTATTAGCTGTTCTCAAGTAGAGTATTTTTTTGCTTCTATGTGGGAAGAGTTATAATGAGGTTATGGAGGAGGCATAGAAAAGTTTTAATTTCCAGTTTGAAGGACACCCCTGTATGCTTGTGGTCTCTTGACTGTTCCCTCAAAAACCATGTCAGGAATAATCCCAGGGATTTTCCTGACCACCTTTCAGAAGGAAGGCCCCGCCTCTAACCTCACCTCCTGCCACTCTCTTCACTCCCCATGCTCCAGCCACCTTTTCACTCTTCCAAAACTCACAAAGCTCTTTCCTCTCACTTGCTTCCCTCTGCCTGAATGGCTGTCCCTAATCTTTTTATGGTTTGCTTTCTCTTATCATGTAGGTCTCAGCTCATAAGAGAGACCTTCCTCAATCATCCAATCCATCCAATCTAAAGTAACGCCCAATCCCCTTGCCCAGTTACCAGTACTCTTCTCATCACTCTATCGTGCTGATGTCCTAGCTCTTCCATTATCTTATATTATCTTACCTATTTGCTTCTTTAGTTAATATTTTCATCTTCTAAAAAAAAATGCAATCTTCTCATTAGCAAGGACCTCATCTGTTTATTCATAGCTGTTTTCTTTCAACATTAGGTATGTTTATAAGTTTGTCAACACTAAGAATTTCAACACTCTCATATTTATTATAATATTTTCTCAGTGTTATGTCTTTCTATTTTCATATAAATAAATTAAAAAGCATTTTATAAGCTTAATTGATGTTTGTTGAATGAAAACATGATTGAATAAATGAATAAGGAATGATTAAGGAATGAAGATAAATATGCATGTGTACAGGAAGAGGTGCAAAGGGAGTAAACACTGAGCCCAGTGTAAGACCTACATTTACAATATAAGCCCACAGACAAAAGACATTTCTCCAAAGAAGATACACAAATGACCAATAAGCCCAGGAAAAGATGTTCATCCTTAGCCATTAGGAAAATTCAAATCAAAACCACAATGAGATACCACTTTATATCCACTAAGATGGCTAGAATAAAAAAGAAAGATAATAAGTGTTGTGGAGAAATTGGAATGCTCATACATGACCGGTGGGAATGAAAAATGGTGCAGTTTCTGTGGAAAGCAGTCTGGTAGGTCCTCAAAATGTTAAACAGTTACCATATGACCTAGTAATTCTACTCTGAGGCATGTAACCTAGTAAAATGGAAATATATGTCCATTCAAAAACATGTACATGAATGTTCATAGCAGCATTATTCACAATAGCCAAAAGTGGAAACAGCCCAAAATTCATCAACTGATGAATGGATAAATAAAATGTGGTATCTACACAATTGATTATTATCCGGCTATAAAAAGGAATGAAGCACTAACTTGCTACAACATGAACAAACCTTGAAGACATTATGCTAAGTCAAAGAAGTCATCACAAAAGACCACACATATTGTATGATTCCATTTATATAAAATGTCCAAAACAGGCCAATCTCCAGAGACAGAGAATAGATTAGTGCTTACAATGGGCTTGAAGATAGGGAAAATAAGGAAAGACTATTAATGGGTACCGGGTATTTGAGGTGATGAGAAGTGATAAAATTGATTGTGGTGAAAGTTGAACAACTCTGCGGATATACTACTGAATAGCTCACTTTAAAATGGGTATGGTAAAAAAGTGAACAAACAAACAAACAAACAAACAAATAAATAAATAGAATGAGTATGGTATGTGAATTATGTCTCAATTAACCTGGCTTAAAAAAGAAGCTCATAAAAGAGGTCGGAAAGGAATGGCCACCAGAGATATAACGAAAACCAGGACTATTGGGTATCACAGAGCATTTTATGAAGGAGAAGGTGGCCATCAGTGGCCAATTCTGCCCAGAGATCAAGCAAAACAAGGAGTGAAATGTGCCCATTAGAGCTATAAACAAGAGGGAGCTTAGTGGCTTTGATTAGACAAACACAAGTTCCAGGAAGACATCTTAGTTTGGGTCTCCCAAAACAGACCATAAGATAAGGATTCATGTGCAAATGTGTCTTTGAAGATATAGGGAACATCCTGATATGATACAGGAAAAGAGAAGGCAGCAATCAAGGATGCCTCCTTAAGCGAGCTATCAACCAGAGTTCATTCCTTCAGGGAACTCTGGTCCTGCCCAGGCAGAGGAGCTGGCCTGTTAGTATACCACCTCCTGGTTCCCAGGGTCTGGGCTCTCCTGCACTCCCTCATTGGGGCACAGAAGCAGGGGGATCCTACCTGCTGGCAGACACCAGGAAGCACTGAAAGGTGGAGAGCTCTAGGAAGGCACTGGTGAGTCCTCTCCAGAAGAGCTGGCTGCTTCTGTAGGTAGGGAACCTGGCCCCCCGTAAGCCTGGGAGGGCGGCAGGAAACACTGCAGCACACAGGTGCAGGCACAGAGACTCAGGTGCTCCAGAGGAATGCTGGGAAGACAGGTGGTGAGGGCTTAGGGGAGGGAGGCGGCTTCTGCGGTGAAGCTGGAGCTCTCTGCTGAGAGCTGGGGAAGTGGCAAGGCCGGAAGCTTGAGGAGGCTGAAGATGCTTCATCTAGTTGGAGCCTGGTCTTCTTTGAGACAAATTCTCCATGTTCCAAGCTGACTGACTCAGTGGCCAACTCCTCTCTACTCGCCAGGATCCCATTACAGTCATGTGCTGCATAAAACCTTTCTGTACAGACTACATGTATGATGGTGGTCCATCATATATAAGATTATCATGGAACTGAAAAATTTCTATTGCCTAGTGACATCATAGCTATGGTAACATGGCAGAGTAAGGCATTACTCACATGTTTATGGTGATATTGGTGTAAACAAACCTACCATACTATCAGTTGCACAGAAATATCGCACATACAATTATGTACAGTATATGCAACTCGATAATAATAAACAACTATGTTACTAGTTTATATGTCTACTACACTATACCTTTTATTGCTATTTTAGTGTACTCTTTCTCTTTATAAAAAAAAACACTTTGCTATAAAACAGTATGCTGAATGACACCAGTAGCTTTTTGCTTTTACCACGTCTCTTGATTGCATCATTTTCCCTTGTGCTTGATTTAATTTTGTGTTGTTTTGTACTGTAACATGCTGTACAGGCTTGTAGCCCAGAAGCAATAGACTGTATCAGAGAGCCTACGTGTGCAGGAGATTATACCTTCAAGGTTTTTGTAAGTATACTCTATGATGATCACACAATGACGAAATCGCCTAATGATGCATTTCTGAGAACATCTTCCCATTAGGTGGCAAGTGAATGTACATATCTCTGCACATCTCCTTTTGAGCCCTTGTGTTTGCCTTTCATGTGCTGATCCCAGCAGCAATCTGTGGGCCCCAGAAAGGTATGGGATGCAGCTATACAATATCAATGCCTAAATGCCCCTCATCTGAGAATTTAATTTCTAAGACAACATGGAGAATAATAAAGCTGTTTTTAATGTTTTGTATTATCTTTTTACCCATTACATGCCCAAATTAATGGAGCTCTGTTCTCTCTGGGTGGGGCTGGGGTGGCTGGAAAGAAGAAGAGGGTGGAGAATAGGCCACAGAAAAGGAGGGGAAGGGAGAAGATTCCTTCCTTGTCCTAAATACGATGGCATTCCCTGGTCACCAGCCCAGTCACATAGACCCTCACAGCAGCTGTGTGATTTTCTCAAGGGCAGAAACTGTGTCACATTCATTTTGAACCCCCAGTGCTTAGGTCTCCCTGGTTTTTAAGTTACTTGCAAATGCTGTTCAGCTGAACTGAACTGATGGGGGGGCAGCGTGAGGTGGTCAGTTGTCCCTCAACTTCCCTCCTCAGCCAGCCTCCCTCGAGGCCCCCTCCTGGGCTTGCTTTCCTGTTTATGACCCTTTTCTGGCTCCTATTCAACCTAGACTTAACCCCTTCCCAACCCCAGCAATCTTCTCACCCGAACCCTCCACACACCAATACGTACTTTGTCCTCTCAAACCTGAAAAGAAACTCACCTTTACCTTCTCCAACCAGCATACTCCCTTTCTTTCCCCAGAAGCAAAAAAAAAGCATTTCAGATAATGGCCCCGATGGGTTCCATGATTTAGGATTTCACAGACCAGTCATATTTCAAAAGACAGATTGTGAAACAAAGGTTTACCTACTAAAAATATCAAAAGTTGCCATCTATCCCAGAGAGCACAGTTGGCAAATATATAATTTTCCATATTTTTTTCATTGTGCTGTAGATTGGTCAATGTTGAGAGCTTTTTGTCTATGTGACTCCAATAGTAGAATTTTAGGCCAGATGTAGCCCTGGCTGGAAGAGAAAGGTATTTGGGGCTGAAAAAGCTTGTAAGTACCCATATATCTGTGCATATGTAGGACTGGTTTTGGTTAATAATATCTATAGTCGACCAAGAAGTCTAGGCCCCTTTTTCCTGCTATCTATTTCTTAGAATCCTCATCTGACTCCCACCTTAATTCTGACTCTATACCCCCAATCCAGTTTGTTCTTTACTTCTCTTAGGTAACTTCTGATTCATTACAATGTTTTATAATCTTACTGCCAGTTTATGGAAACTAAAGTAGTCCTCAAATATTGTGACAATATTCAAAAACTATTTTTTCTGGGGGAACAAACCAAATTAGTTACTGGAATATTTATTACTGGAGCCTTCCTGTTCTTGGCCTTTGCTTTTGTAGGTAGGTATATAAAACATAGTCTGCCAGACACAGGGTCAAAATCTGCTCAACTAAGTAACAATGAGCAACCTAGAGTCTAGATTTTTGTCTTAAATACAATTTCCTACTGAAAGGAATCAGCGTTCCTTGAGAATTACTGCTCAAGGTGAGCCTGGATACCTTGTCATATCAGGGTCACATCAAAAGACCCAGGAGCAAATTTGAAGGTACTCCCAGTGACCAAAAGTGAAAGAATCTGGAAATAGAATAACAAGTGTAATGTATTGAAATATATCAAATATATTAAAATCCATAAGGGCATAAGGATAAAAATAATCGATAACTTTGGATGATGCTTAGAGAACAACTCATAGTCTGGAACTTGATAAATAAAGGAAAGATTCAAACATTCATCCTGACTTTTCAGTTCCAACAATACCTCAAGGTAACCAAGTAGTTGTTAAGGCAAAGTTCTTCATAGAAAAACTAAAGCTAACAAATGCAGAAAGAATGATAGAATTATATAACTAATTTACAACCTCTTGATGAAATAATGGATCCAAATAACCATCTCTAATGGAAGCTCAAACCATTAGGTGAAAGGTCAATGGGAAACTTTATATTATGAATCAGGCTAACAACCCCTCAATCTACAGATCAATTGTTAAATCACAAAAAGAGAGACAATCAGACATTATGTGCCTTCTGGTAATCCAACATGAAGCACACATGTCACTATGTTCAATGAAGTAATCTTGCCAAAAAGATTCAAGCCTATATCTGATTAAGACTCTAGATTTTACTATAGGAAATACAGAAAATAGAAGAATGTGTTAAATATGGAAATGCATTTAGCAAGATTCTGAAAATCCTAAATTTTATAGGAAAAACAAACTGATTTCTTCAATAAATAAACAGCAAGAAAATAAAAGAGAAAGGATTTAGAAATTTAAAAATGCTTTGGAGGTATATGAGTAAATCAACAGAATGCAGAGTATGTAAATGGCTTGTATTCTGAATACAACAAACCAAGTGCAAAAAAGAAATTATGATACACTGGAAAAATACTGATTATGTGTGTGGTGATATTAAGGAATTGTCAGCTTTAGGTGTGATGATGGTATTGTGGTTACTTTTTTATAGAGTCCTTATTTTTTAGCGGTAATTACTGAAATATTTACAAAAGAAAATATCTTATTTCTGTTTAAAAAAAAACAGTCAAGGAGGGGACATAGGCAAGGTGGCTAGGTAAACAGTATTGATTAGGTGCTGCTACCTGCAAGATGGGTGCGTGGTGCTTTATTGTATTAATCTCTCCATTTTTATATTTGCAATTTTTCATAATTAAAAATAAAACCTTTAGTGTCCCAAAAGTTTTCAGGATTATGCTTTCCTGCCAGAATATATCTGTAGTAGGATTATAATCTGTAAAGAAAAACAAACAGCTTGCCTTTTATGAACTGTTACTGAGTATATGGTGACACACAAGTCTGTACTACTTAATTTTAATGTACCTCACAACTGAGAGATACTCTGAGACCCTTTTCAATTTCATTGTTTAAGTAGTAACATGTCAGTGGAAATGGGGCAATTGAGGGCAAAAAACAGTTTATTTTCCAGTCCTTTTGTAAAAATAAAGGGAAAAAAAGGACGAAGCTATTTTAACACTGAGCTTAATGTTCCTCATTGAAGCGGGTGGGAACAATAACAGTAACAGTTAATACTTACTGAGTACTTGCTAAATGCAAGTCATTGTGCTAAGTTCGTTATGTTACATACACCACCACCATGGGAGAAGCACCAGGGTCATTCCTATTTTACAGATGAAGAAACAGAAGTTTAGAGGATTAAAGTAACACTCTTCTCCCACCCATGAACCTGCTGAACACATTAGATAGATCTGCTTCCTATTCCGTGGCCTTTGCTAATTCTGTTCCTTCCGCCTCATGATTGCAGCTACCATTTTTGAGCACCCATTATGTCCCAATAATTTGTAATTTATATACATCAATTCACTTTAATTCTCACTAAAACTCCAAGGGGCAGGGAGACACCTATCACTTTCTTTCTTTCTTTCTTTCTTTCTTTCTTTCTTTCTTTCTTTCTTTCTTTCTTTCTTTCTTTCTTTCTTTCTTTCTTTCTTTCTTTCTTTCTTTCTTTCTTTCTTTCTTTCTTCCTTCCTTCCTTCCTTCCTTCCTCCCTCCCTCCCTCCCTCCCTCCCTCCCTCCCTCTTTCTTTCTTTCTTTCTTTCTTTCTTTCTTTCTTTCTTTCTTTCTTTCTTTCTTTCTTTCTTTCTTTCTTTCTTTCTTTCTTTCTTTCTTTCTTTCTTTCTTTCTTTCTTTCTTCTTTCTTTCTTTTCTTTCTTTCTTTTTATGAAGAAACTGAGACTCAGAGAAGTAACTTGCTCCAGATGACAGTGCCAGCAACAGTGCAGGGTTTCAAGCTAACCTCAAAGCTTGTCTCTTAATCATTACCCTGTTAGCTATGGCTCAAATGGCCCCTCCTCTGCCTTCACTACACTGCTTATTCCCTCACTCTTGGTACCAGTCTTATTACCTCATGCAAGTTTGTCGAGGGTAGGGATGGTGTTTGTTCAGCAAATACTTATCAAGCACCTATGTGCAGGTACTGAATCTTGCACATCGCCCACCACATAGCCTCATAAAGGTCATCTGAACTGTTCTGCATTTCTTAAGATCAGGATGAAACAAACCAATACTTACAGACAATATTTTAAATATACTGTATAATTATATCTCACCTCCCCTGGAATTTTTACCTAAGTAAATCATTGTTTGGGGTATTTCACAGCCTGAACAAATGTAGAATTTCATCAGGATGGGCCAGTAAATGGGACTGTGGTACTGTGGCAGGTTCAGGTTAGAAACCTAAGCCATTTTGAGGCAGAGAAAAGCTAAAAAGCTCAACCATGTGTTCTTCCTCCAGTGTGAGCAACTTTCTTCTAAGTTCTTTAAAATTATAAATAGATGCTCTAAGCTTTTTAAATTTTAACGCTGATGAAAAAATATAATTGTTCAAAGTGAAAAAGAAAAAAACATCACTCTTCATTATTTAATGCAAATGAACCAAAATGGAAAAATTACGTTTCTTCCTCTGAAAAATCTGTTCCTTATTTTTTGTCATCCTCAGTCCTTTGTTTTATATCATTTACACTCAATTCAGAAAATGCCTGTCTAAATTCGCTTTCTGAGCTTAAGTTACTAACCCCTTGTTCTTGTATTTGACACTAACTCAAATAGCCTTGAAACAATTATCTTCTCTATTCCCTTCAGAATTGTCTATACTTTAATGAGTTTCCACTTAATCTCTTCTTTGCCAAAGAATACCACACTGAATAGCTAAAATCCTTAAATCCCTGTGTGGTTCTCTCTGCCCTCTGCTGTACCTTCTTTATTTCTATTATATCCCATTATAATAAGGTGACTGGACCTGTGCATAGTCTTCCAAATGTGGCCTCACTGGTCCTTGCAAAGAACCCGGATAATTCCCTGGATTTATAGTCAATTCCTCTTCTTAAGCATCTTCAAATGGGGGCTCTTACACTGTCTTTATTGCCTTTAAACTCTGAAAATTTGAAATGGTGAGTTTCTTTCTACTCCCCTTTTATCCATCCAAATTTCTAGTTTCCAAACATACTAGGGAATTCTGAATTATTTTAGCAACTAAACACACACTTTTCCCCCAGTGCTTCTGGAACATAGAGTATACATGTCCTTTACTCAGATTCATTACAGGAGCTGCAGGCTTTTTCTTTGGGGAGCCAGTGACTAAAAGGGGATCCCTCCTTTGAGAGATTAACACTGAACTTGTTTTGCACAGACCTCATCATTTATTTCTCCCTTGCCCCTTCTTCAGAAGAGAGGTGGGTCTAAAGCTAAAGATAAGGCTGGAGTGGAGGACAAATAACAACGGCTACTCAAAGATGTACATTCTTGAGTAGAAAATTTGGTGAATTCAGGTCTTTGAAAAGATCCCTAGGACCAAAAAATACAGATGCTTCAAATGGTCTTGCATCTAATCTCAAATGTGCACACCTGCACACAGACACACATACATATATATATATATATACACATGTATACACACACACATACATACTCCTCACTTTCTATATTCAAGTTATTCAATCTAAAACATAATCTCAGCCCTCTCAGGGCTTCAGTCATGTGTGTGAGACATATGTTAATAAAATGGACTAACAGGGTATGCAATCACAAACTGAAATAAGCTTTTAGAGGAGCCTGATCCAGTTTGAACAATCAAGAAAGTCTTCCCCAAGGGAGTGATGCTTGAACTGTTATGAGAATAGTATGAGTTATCTAACTGGCTTGGAGGTGAGGGTGGGCTGAGCATTCCAGAAAAAGTGAACCATCACATCTGCAAAGGCCCTGTGGCTTTTTGGGAAAATGAAACAATACCAGTTTGGCTGGAGGGTAGAGATTGAAGGAGAATGGTACAAGAAGAGCTAGAGATAGGTAGGGCCAGACCATGCATGGCTATGGTAAGGATTTTTTTCCCTTTGAGCAATGGGGAACCACTGAAATATATGAATTAGGGAACTGTTTTGAAAGTAGATTTGTGTTTTGAAAAGCTCTCCCAAGCTGGCATGTAGAGAATAGAACAGATAACGTGGCAAATACCTATAATGTACTGTGCCACATTCCCTTGAGCCCCTTGACTTCTACACAGCTATGGTGGACAGTTCCATGCACCATTACCAGTGTCCCACTCCGAACATATGCAGGAGATCCCTACACTCTACATTTTCCTGAGCTGCAGAAGGATGCTCATCTGTAAGCAGCTACTACCCAGATATGCTCCCATAAGGCAAGCCCAAACAATGAGGGATGAAATGAGTAGATAGATGTTCCAGTCTCCCCATCTTCTGAGGTGACAATTCTGAGGCATACTCTACTTGGATCCTCAGAGGATTCTCCAGTGACATTGAGCCCCAGCTGTCAACTGTAGTGACCAACTAATTCGTAAACATTTATTGTTTTATTACTTTACTACCTTACTTTCTCCTCTATTTCACTTTTGCTTCCTATGATTGCCTCCCGCATCAACTACCTACACCCAAGTCCTTGTCTCAGGTCTGCTTTGAGGGGAACCTAAACTAAAATAGAGTGCTAACTGGGTGAAACTGAAGCTTGAAGAGCTGACTGTAAAGCTGTTTATATAACAAAGAACTAAACAAAATACATATTGCTTTGAATGGTATTTCAGTCATCTACTGCTGTGTGACGAATCACCCCAAAGCTTAGTAGCTTAAAACAACAACAATCATTTTGCAATTATTTTCTCTCATAGTTTAACTGATTGACTAGACTCAGCCAGGAAGTTCTTGCTTGGGGTCACCTATTTGCAGACAGAGAGTGGCCAAGGATGGAATAATTTCTAGGGCTCCTGACTCATATGCTTGCAAATTGATGTTGGCTGCTTGTTGAGACCTAGCTGAAATATCTACACATGGCTTTTTCATATGACCTGGGCTTCTTCACAGCATAGTGACTGCGTTCCTAGAACAAGCATTCTAAGAGAGAGCACTGGCAAGGAGCTGTGTTGTCTTTTCTAATCTAGTCTCTGAAATCACACAGCATCATTTCTGTTGCATTCTATTTACTCAAAGTGAGGGACTAATGCCCCATACTCAAGGGGGAGGGGAATGAGATTCTACTTGTTAATGGAAGGAGTATTAAAGAATTTGACATGGTAACATGCTTTAGGAGTGCACCTATAAATGAATTTCCGGCCTGATTTTATTTCTGTTGTCAAGACACAAAAGAGAAAATGTAGCCTTTCATGAAATGCTTCTTTGAGGGTTTGACGTTTACTCACCACATCAAGGTACGTGACTGAATCTGTCTCTCCAAATTGCTCCTGCTCATTATGGGGGAGGTCCCCATCCTGGTACTAGAGCTGTGAGGAAGGAGAAAAAAACTGAGACTGTTAGTCTATCCAAGAGTCAAGGATTTTAGGGAAGGCAGCCAATTCTTTCTCTATGAGATAGGCTCCCTTAATAAAGAGAAAGAAGAAGAAAAAATATATTAATGACATATTCAAATTTTTGAAATTGAGCATAGAAATAACTAGGTTAATGATTTATTTTTCAATATGAAAATTCTGTTTATATTGACTATTTTGGTCTCACAAATGTCAAGCCATTTATTCTATGGTTAAAGTGCCCATATTTTCATGGAAGTATTTCCTTTTAAATGTTAAGAGTGATCAACCCTAAAATCGATTCATTTTCTTCTTGTGCTAAAAATAAGAATATCTTAGCAGGACACAATCTAATTGATGCTAAAAGGGATCAGTGCAAAAAAAGGAGATCCAAAGGCTTCAATTTGATTTTCCTTTTAAGACTCACAATTGAATAATAGTAGCTATTTTGAACTCATCTATGTTCATTGACCTAACTTGTCAGAAATCAATCAATAATCAATCAATATGTTCTTTGAAGTAAGCTATGAATTTGGGAATACTCAATTCACTGCCATTGTGACCCTACTCTCACCACTTATTCTTAAACTGCTTCTCAGTTTCTTCATCTGTTACTAATGGCACTGCTGCTTCTGCCAACACAGAAATAAGTTGATTCACAAAGTATAACCTTCAATGCCTAGTTATGTTTTTCTGAGATTCTGTGCCTGTAATTCCAGAAGCAGCTAAGAGGAGGGAAAATTAGGATAGCGTTAAGTTCAACAGGTAGATTTACTCAGACTGTGAACACTAACATCTCAGATATTAGGCAGTTGAGTCTTTTTCCATTAAAAAAACCTATTTGTTATTTAAAATAATATGAATTTGATAATCTGGTTAACTGCTGTGTAACAAACTATCCCCAAACTTTGTGGCTCGAAACAATAATTTATTAGTAGTATAATACACATTCTAATTTTGAAGTGAGAATGAAGAATTTAAATAGGATACCTGTGCTTTATGATGCCTTGAACCTCAGCTGGGATAACTCAGAAGACGAGAAGTTAGAAAGCTGGCAGCTGTCTGGGTCTCTCTCTCTCTCCCTACCTCTCTTTCTCTTTCTCCCTCCCTCCTTCAAAATATATAACTGAATTTGTTTCTCCACATACCCTTTCCATATAGCTAGTCTGGGCTTGCTTACAGTATTAAAGCCTGAATGTTGTCATATTTCTTACATGGACATGAGAATCTGGCTCTAAGAAAAAGTATGCCCACAAACAGAAACCAGAAGATACAAGTTCTCTTAACATATTGGCCCAAAGTGACACAGTGCTAACTCCACCATATTCTGTTGGTCAAAGAAGAGTCCACACAGATTCAAAGGGAAAGAAGACAGATCCCATGTATCAATAGGGAAGATTTTGAAGAATCCAAGCCATCTTTAATATACCACACTTAATTATATTCTACTGTGCCTTACAGCAGACACTCTAGCTTTTGAAAATGGAAAAGAAGCCCCTATTAAATTAACTTTCTTGTTCTCTTTGGACCAAAAATAATATTATGAATGCTGAACAAAATAAAAATAAACAAATACCTGTAAGGCACCAGAGAATAACCAAAAGAAGACACTTGAAAGAAGCTAACAATTGGAAGAAGAAATGGCATGGATGAATTTTTCTTTTCTTATGGCTTTTTACTTAAGAACAGGACTTAGTCTGTGCTGAGCTGGGCAGCTAACAATAGGATAGAAAGTCTAATGTTTTAGTGGCTTAAAGAATATGAGGAAAGAGTTCAGAGGTACCACAGCAACCCCAAAGTGAAGAGAGGATATTTCAAAAAAGAGAGCCAGAGAGAGTTCTAAATTCTGTGTAGAAACTCTGCCCAAGTCTCTAACTGACCACAGAACTACTCATATATAGGACAGACTCCAAGCAGCCCAGATAAGACTGAAAGTGCTGAATGAAATTTTAGCTGTGGTCCAGCCAAGTTAGCTGCCTGTTTTATTTATTTATTTTTTAAAAAGCAATAACTTTCAGAAGGACAAAATAGAATCCAGAGTCTTTAAAGTATGTTGTTCAATGTCCAGGATACAATTCAAATGTATAAATATATTAGAAAATGTGATCTAGACCCAAGAGAAAATAAAATCAGTGAAGATCAACGTAAAGATGAACCACATATTGAAATTAGCAGACAAGGAGTTTAAAGTAGCTGTTTTAACTATGGTCAAGGACATAAAGGAAAATAAACTTTCAATGAATGAACAAATAGGAAATCTCAGCAGAGAAATAAAAATTGTAAAGAAAGAATCAAATTAAAATATTGGAAATGAAAAATAAATGATCTAAAATAAAGTTTGCTGGTTGGGACTTAGTAGAAGAATAGAGGTGACAAACAAAAGAGTCAGAGAATTTCAAGATCAATCCACAAAAATTATTCATTTTGAAGAACAGAAAGAGAGAAAAAAAAGAAAAACATGAACAGATCCTCAGGAATCTGTGGAACAACATCAAAAGTTTAACTCCTGTGAAATTTAAGTCCCAAAAGTTGAGGAGAGAGGGAATAAGGCAGAAAAAATATTTGAAGAAATAATGACCCCAATTTCCAAAACCTGGGGAAAGATACAGATTTATAGATTCAAGAAGTTCAGCAAACCACAAGACAGAGAAATACAAAGAACACCACATCGATATACATCATAGTCAAACTTCTTAGAAAAAGAAGATGAAGATAAAATCTTGAAAGCAGCTAGAGAAAAAATAACATATTACAAAGAGGGAAACAACAATAAGAATTAAAACTGACTTCTTATCAGAAACAATGGAGGCCAAGAGACATCTTGAAAAATGCTGAAATAAAAACACCACTGTCAACCCAGAATTCTGTATCCAGTAAAAATATTCTTCAAGAATGAAGGTAAAATAAAGATGTTTTCAAATAAAAAAAAACAACAGAACATCAAAGAAAAATATGACACTTTACTAATTCCACTTGAACTTACTAATAGTCACTGTTAAATTGGGATATAAATATATTTTGCTTTATTGTACTCCCAGCTGTTCTGATACTCCATTTTACTTTAGCTAGCTTTTGTCTGTATGCAGTTTGCCTACTTAACAAACTATTCCTGCCTCCTTTCTTCTACTGTGTCTTAAAGAGTATTGAAAGCTTATTGACTGAACAATACTAAAGAGCTATAATTTTGAGCAAATACTCTAAGCCAGCATCCTCCTATGGATATTGCATGCAATCTTTATCCTTATTATTGTCCTGGTATTATCAGGACCAAATTATAAATAAGAAAATAGACTGAAAGAAACTAATTACCAGTAATGTGTCCAAGGTCACACAGCTAGTTAGTGCTATAATCAGGCCCAAGTAGAGGTCCTTGACATGCTGAAGTAATATTTTATGGCTATTTATATATAGTTTGTAAACTGACTAAGTTCTTTAAGGGCCCCTTCAAAGATCTTTCTTATACTATCTGAATAGCTAACTCTTTTTTTTATTATAAAGGCAAAATTTCATGTTAACACTCTGATAGTCTATTAATTGCCCGCTAACTGCCTGCCCTCTTCCTCTCCCCACATTCTCCTTTCTTTAGCAATAGAGACCACCCCAGCACCCCCAACACAATCCATGATGCTGTGTTAGCTGGGATCATAGCTGCTCAACCAGAAGTTATATCTCTTAGCCTCCTGTGAAGCTAGATATGGGCCACGTGACCAACTTTGGGCAAATGGGATATGAGTAGACACAAGTATGACCAGAGTTCAACTGGTCAGGTTCTTAAAGAAAAATGCAATTTCCTTAGACCTCCTATTCTTCCTTTACTGAGGGCTAGAAATGTGAACATGAGCCTCTGCTTTGGACCTGAAGATAAAAGCCACATGTGAGAGGCAGCAGAGCCAGCCTGTGTAGCAGCCCTCAAAGCTGGCTCTGGATGGCTCACTGCTGGGGACTAGGCATGAAATACCCTTTATAACCATTAAAAAAGAAAAGGTTAAAATAATTTAAAGTATTTATTGAAAACCTGAGTGTGTGGCCATCTCTGTGACTTTGGCATTTTACTTAACCTCTCTAAGCTTGTGTGTCCCATTTCTAAAGTGATGTAATCAGTTTACTTTCCTCACAGGGCTGGCCTGAGGATGAAATGAGACAATGTGTATAATCATCAGCACAGTGCCTGGCACAGAGCTGGAGCCCTACATTTATTGTGTGTCACGGGGCTAGATGCTAAATATAGAAGATTCAAATAGAGACACATTCTTTTCCTTTCATTACAGAATGCCCTCAGACTCTAAAGAGAATATCTGGTTAATGAACGCTGTTGATCTAAGAATGAAGACAGAGAGATTTGTAGCTGCTAGGGCAGGTGGTAATGATGTCACAGACTGTTTTAATCTTCATTTGACAACTCTTCTTTCTCATCATTCTCAACTCTTCATCACTCTTAAAAAATAGAGGTGTTTTCAAAAACATTTTCTTCTGCAGTTATGAGACATATATATATTTACATATACATATATGCTTAGGGTTAATTCTTAGAAAATTAATACCTCATTTTGAGGCCAGCTCATTACTGAATTACTAGGATGATAAATTTCTTTTGATAAAAGAAATTACTATTTTTCCAACTCCCACCAATCTGAGCTTCTCTCAATTCTCTTTCATAAGAATATATAATACATTTAGAAGGTGACAGCATGATGTGACTGTTCAACATTCAATTCATGTCTTCAGCACCAACAGAGGAAAGGTTAGAAATATAAGAGCAGCCCCTTGTTTGTCGCAATTTCACAGCCGTGGCAAATGTCACAGAACTCAGGGCTGGTAGCAAGAATTAGTTATACCTGGCAGTAAAGCTTCCTTTCCCTTCACTGCTTCATCTCTTTTCAGGGTGGTTGCCAGTTAATGCTTATACTATGTTAATTTGTGAAAATAGGGATTAAAAGGAAGGACAAGGGAGAGGGCTTAGGGAGACCTAGGGCAGGGAGGAGAGTCAGGCTGGCAAAAGAGGAGGAGAAAGCAGAAGAAAGGAATGAGAAAATGAGGGAGAAGGGAAGAAGGGGTAGAGTACAGGACAGTGCACAGTTTTGGTAGAAGTATAGTTGACTTTTAAAAGGAAAGGCTAAAAAAGAGGTAATACACATGAAGAAGAGTCATTTTAATTTTCTTTTTCTGACAATGATATAAGGAATGGGGGAGAAATATAGTAATAATCTCAAAATGAAAGAAGGGGGCAAATCTAAGTCTAGAATCCCTTTTTAGCATCTGAAAAATTTTAAAGAGCACTATTTGTATTACTTCTAAGATAGTCATCTCCCTGACACCCCCTCACCCTCATTCTGCTTCTGGTGATATGTTATTGCCAACATCTTTAAGTCTAGGGATAACTCAGAGAAGGCCAGACTTCAACTCCTCAATCCAAAATTCTGAACTTCCAGAAGGCTTAGCTACCCTGGATGGGCCAGGACGTAGGGATGGTTAAAGTGAGAGAGGTGCTGGGTGTTTAGGTGGCATGTTGGTGAAGCTCTCACACCATGGAGTCCTGATGTTAAGAGTGAGGACTCCTGCCTGCTAGGCTCCCTATTACTGAAGGTCGCTGCCTCTATGCCCAATGCCTTGCCAGCCTTCCCCAACCCCAGGGGTCTGCTCAACTACCACAGAAAAAGCAGTTGACCTGCTTCCCAATCTGCCATTCCATGATAGGAAAAGGATAAAAGGAAAATGCAAAAGTTGAGAGGAGAATGGACTAGAAAATTCAAAGATGACAAAAGGCTGTGAAATCTGAACCCTGTTTCTAGGCACTTCTCCTACTAGTTCTGGCTCAGTAATTATGAAGCAACTGTTTTTGGAACAAACAATTTATCTTTCAACAAAGATGCCAGGTTCAAGAAGACCTAGAACAGGGAGCATTGATGTTTAAGTACATCTGGCTTTCTATTCTTCCCCAATTTAAGAGAACTGTAACTTTTGCAAAAAGTTCTGATGAACAACTTTGGATAGTGTCTGAGTTTGCCTGTCACTGATGCCCACATTTGGGCTGCATGGCTTCATTCCTCCACCCTTTCAATGCCTTGTCTTTGAACTATTACAGGCCAGCCCCCTTTTCTACTTCCCTATATGATTCAAATTCCCTTTGCATTGGCAAAACCCCAAGAAAGACAGGAGAAAAACTCATCTTCAACAAAAGCCCCAGTTCTGCTGCCAGAGGAAGGCAAATCCAACACCATCTTTCATTAGCCATCTCTCTCCAGTCAAAGGAATGTCAAAGGACAGAGTGTCTTTTCCTGATTCTAATTATGCCACACTCATTTCCAGGAACCTACTGAGAAAAATGCTCAACTCCCCATCGGGGATCTGAACCTTGCAGTTCCATTTGAGACAGATTTGAGTTGACTTGTCAAAGGTTGACATATAGTTTGCAATTGAATATGAAAGAAAAAAAAAAAACACCACGTTGTTGACTATTTCCTCCATGTGCGTTGAGCTTTAAGGGTGTTTTCTGCTGGTTTCGTATGCCTGTCTGCAATATAAATAATACATACCTCCTTTTGGAAAATTAGTCATAACCTGAAGTTGAGTAGGTTTATGTGGAAAGAGTCCATTTATCATGAGGGATAAAAGCAGCATGGTATTTTGGTTATAAGCACAAGGCCTGGAGCCAAACACCTTGAGTTCAAATCTCAGCTCTACCATTTACTACTTCTAGAACCCTGGGAAAGTTATTTAATCTATGCCTCAGTTTCTTCAACTGTAAAATACAAGTATTAGTGACATGAATTTCATAGAGTGGTTATAAAGATTAAATAAGCTAACAGCTGGCATGTAATAAGCACTCTACCTATATTAACTATTATTATTATTATTATTATTATTATTATTATTACTATTACTATTATATATTCTTTGGAATACATGGGGGGCAGAGGAGTCTTAGTTGCTCAGAGAGCCATACCCAGGAGGAAGAGCCCTCAGTTCTCTTTCAATGGTGATTACTCACTGTAATAAAGGGAAGAGATTAGAGGAAAGGTGAGCAAACAATTAAGGTGTTAGGTCCCAGTCCTGTCGGTTAGATCTTTCCTACCTTGATAAAGACTAAGTTGACAGCTACAAATGAAGGGATTCCTAAGAGGGGCTCATGGTGGGCACAAAGAAGCTCACAAAACATAGTTTTACTGATTATGTAATTGTGAGTTTAGGGTTGTATGTGACACCAGCTATCCTCAAATGAAACATTTAGAGCTATAGTCACATTTATTAGCACAGAATTGATTTACAAAACTCAAGGAGGGCACGGAATTCCTATGAACTGTAAATTAGTAAATTGCTTTTTAATCTACCATAAAAGATCACTGAAAAGTCCTTTTAAAATCAAAGGTCTGCTAATTCAATCATGAACACATTTACCCAAAGGTACTCAAGGCAAGAGAAAACCTTAAAGGCTGTACT
The DNA here is from genome assembly GCA_004027375.1 of Macroglossus sobrinus. Taxonomy (NCBI): domain Eukaryota; kingdom Metazoa; phylum Chordata; class Mammalia; order Chiroptera; family Pteropodidae; genus Macroglossus; species Macroglossus sobrinus. The sequence goes on along the minus strand of PVKZ01000059.1, from coordinate 96,866 downwards.
ATTACCATTTAAAACATATAATTTAAGAAATGATTTAAGTTTAATTACAATATCAAATGAAGATACATGTTGTTCTGAGGAGACATTGGCCTTGACACTAATATTTGCTTTAAAAATATTTTGAAATGAAATGGCACGTCCTGTATTATATGCTTTTTGATCATATCTACTTCTCTGTGAGGCAAGGAAGACAACGGTGAAGACAATGACACCGTAGATGGCTGTCCTTTTGAGGGCAGAGTGTGTGCTCTCCACGCTTCAGTGTACAGAGAGGACTAGAGAGGGAGAGGTTGCGTTAACCTCTGGCATAGAGGCTGTAGGATACACACTACATCAGAGATAGAATTCATTATCGTTCAACTATCTCCCCTACTTATGGATGCAGAAACTGAGACCCAGAAAATGAGGTGATTTGCTGGCCTTCAGTTAGGGCCCAACGTCAGAACTAAAACCATTCTATTAATTCAGTTCTCTTTCTACTTTGCCAATAGTTCTCAAATTCTAAAATGCTTAAGATTTACCTGGAGATCTTGTTCGATATGGTGATTCCTGCTCCTTCCATTTTGATTCTGCAGGTCTGAGGTATAGTTACATTTTTAACTAATTCAGGTGATATGAATGCAAGTGAATCCAGAGACCACATTTTGAGAAATTCTGCTATAGGTCAAGTGTCTTATGGCAGATGCTTTTTAATTTATGAAGATAGTCAACTAATAAATCTAGAAGTTGTACAAATGCACCTCCAACATTCCCTAACTGGTACACTTTGCTTCTCAGTACATTTTTCTACTCGTAGCAGGATCTAGAAGCAGCAGAATCCTTCTTACCTGAGAGCTTATGAGAAATGTAGACTCAGGCTTGACCCCAGACCTAATGAGTCAAAATCTGCCTTTTAACAAGATCCTTAGGTGATTTAAATGCACAGCAAATTTTGAAAACTGCTGGTAAAATGTTGAGCTTCTGGCCCCAAGGAGCGCGTACTGGTTATCTATAGCTGCATAATAAACTACCACAAAATGTTGTGAGTATAGAAAAACAATACTATTATTTTATCTCATGATTTTATGGGTCAGGACTCACCTATGCAATTTGTTCTGTTCCTTGATTACTGAGACTTCATCTGGTGATAGGACAGCTCAAGCAGATCCATATATCCAGGGTCTCGGTTCTTCTCTATGTGGCATATGCTAGGCCTGGAACGTTCACTATGGTGCCTTCATTCAAATGATTGGCATTTCAGCTGAAATGGGTGAAAGCTGAGACTGGAATGCATTATTCTATTTCCATGCATGGTAGTCTCAGGGGAGTTGGACTGGCTCTCCTCCGAGCAAGGGTTCGAAGAGACAGGAAGTAGATCCCTTTAAAGCTCTTGGATACAGAGAAGCAGCCAGAAATATACATATAAATAAGTAATTTTTTAAAAGCAGGAAACCAATTAAACATAAATTAGGGTCCCAATTATATAAATAAATAGTAAAGATAAGTAAAATATTAGAAGAAATGACAAAATGTTAACTGATTATTTTTAAGTTGTGAAAATATGTATGATTTTCCCTTTTTCCATATTTCAGTAAATTTTCCATAATAAATATTTTCATAATCATAAAAACACACATAATCGAAATAAATATTTTGATTTTCAAAGAAGATTCTGGGAACTCTCATATTGCAATGAATTCTTCAAAAACAGTTTTTACAAACCCTGTCACAAATCCTTCTAGAGACCCACATATGATTATTTGCCCTGATAAATGCCAGTTCTGTTCTTTAAGATTTACTTGTCAGAAAATCAAGACACACAGAATGAGTTATTTTAGAAGGGAATCTTCTAGGATTCTGGAAACAGATGATGCTTTCTTTCAGCCTGTTGTCATTCTTCTCCTTTAACTCAGCTTGACAGTAGCCACATTTCTGTGTTGATCTTCATCTCTTATTTCTGTAAAAATCTGTAAACTGAGACTCAGTGCACAGCTATTTCATACTAATCAGGCAGCGGGACTAAATTAGAACCAAGAAGGGATCTGAGGAGAGATAATGTGAAGCCAACTGCCGCCCCAGCAGACTTTTTATGCTCAGGACCTGATCCTCCTGAATGCTGACTATGCCATTTGCTCTCTCTTTGATAGGCCAGAGGGCCATAGCTCTCACTGCCTATCATAAACTATTGGCAGCATAACCCTTCACTTGCTTTTCTTATTCAGTCCCAGTTCACGCTGCTGTGAGAATATTCTGCTTTTCAGCTGCCATTATCAGCGTCTAAATTTTCCCTTGTCTAAGGCAGCAGCTTTCCCAGTGCAGAAACCACAGACTCAGCAGCCAGGATGTCATCAGCATACTCGAGATTACATCATCTCCTTCTGCCAACCTTAATACCACTATGGTAACCATCAACAGCAATACCCATGATTATTTTAGTAGAAATATTGAACAGATGTGACAACCTTGTCAAACTCCTTTGCTGGTGTCCAACCACTCTGTTATACCTTTTGCAATTCTAAAACCTCTCTTCTGGCCATAATAGAGACAGCACACTCTGACCTCCAGAGTAGGAAACTGTTCCTGCAGCATCAATCGGCATGTCGAATACTAACTACCAACACCAACCGACACACACAGTTCTTTACAGGCCACTAATCATTTTTTACACACAGTCTCTCTTTTTGACTCTCCAGACAGCTGAGCCCTTGGTGGTATTAACTTGAAAAAGCACTGGACTTCCTTTGAGTTTCTGGGTCCTTATGATCCATGAACCTTGAGCAAGTCACTCTGAGCTTGTTTTTAGTAAAATATTTACCTTTTTAACCCAATTTGATAATCAAATGAGATGGTAAATTTAAAGACAATAAATTACAAAAACAGATATTCAAAAAATACTTGTACACTCTGGTTCATAGTTAGCACTATTTGCAATAGCCAAAAGGTAAAAACAACCCTAACATTAATCGACAGGTGAATGGAAAAACAAAATGTGGTATATGTATATGATAGAATATTATTCAGCTATAATATGGGATGAAGTACTAATACATGATATATTGTGGATGAACCTGGAAAACACTGTGCTAAGTGAAAGAAGCCAGACATAAAATGTCATATATTGCAATGATTCCATTTATATGAAATACTCAGAATAGGTCAATCCATAGATACAGAAAACAGATTTGTGATTGTGAGAGGCTACAGAAGCAACTGTTTAATGGGTGTAGGTTTTCTTCTGGAGATGAAAATGTTTTGGATCTAGGTAGAGATAGTGGTGGTTGTACAACATTGTAAACATACTAAATGCTACTGAATTTCTCACTTTAAAAAGGTTAATTTTATATTATATAAATTTTACCTAAATAAAAAGAATGGTAAAAGCACATGAAAGTCCTAGTTGTATATCCCAGAGACAAAATAATCTCAGGAAAATTAAGTGATTTATGAAAGGACAAAAACTTAAAAAACAAAAGCAAGCAAATCAAGAGAAAATAAAACAAGAAATCCACTCTGAGACTGCAGTTCTGGTCTTCTCACAGGCCAGGTAGGCCTTCTTTATGCCATTACTTTATGCTATCCTGTTCTGGGTGTGGGAATAGAGTTTTAAGCTTTTAAGGTGTCATCATTCTCTGCTCTGAACTTTTGCCCTGACTCCCATGCCCTGTTGCTTAATCCAGTACACAGTGCCTTTTTCAACCCCCTCTTCTCCTTACTAATTCACAGAGATACTAAGACAAAATGACAAATTGGCTTAAAGATCGCAGGGTCTTTGTAAAACCAAAAGAGCTTCTCTCTTAATCTAAAGAATGAAGGTTCCTGAATGCCTAGTAATAAGTTGAGTAGAGAACTTTTTAGAAATGTATTTTATTGGGCTCCATCCCAGTCTAACTGAATCAAATTTGCATTTTACCAAGATTCTCAGGTGAATTCTGTGCATATGAAAAGTTGTAGAGCTCTGGACTTGTAATAGAGTCTCTATTTATGTGAAATATGAGGATGTTGGAGATGTAAACAATAAGCTATATAGGGCCTATTAGGCCACCTGTTACAAGTAGAAAATGTTCCTTTTCATCATCTTCATCAACAATTACTGAAAAGCTTGTGGACGGTGGAGGAAACACATGGGATAAATGTTCATTGAGTTAAACCTAGTTTCACAGATATTCTCGCCTCTATTATTCTTCTGTACACTGGACACAGTAATTTCACCTCTCTCGTTTTCTAGTAATCTCCTCAGCTCACGGGTTAATGTCTACAAAGGTATGATTAAATTATCAAATGTCAAAGTCATTTGTTAGAGGTCATCTGACCAGCGTTCACAAATGCTATTCCATAGACCAATTCTGATTTGGCTACATCAGAATCACCTGGGGAGTATTTTCAAAAAGGAAAGAGACCATGAAATGTGTATTTTCAAAAAGCTCTCCAGGTGATTCTGATGCAGTCAGGTTTGGAAACCATCTGTCTAGCTCAGCCTATACATTCCCCTCAGCAGCTTCCCCACCACCTTCAGGGATAAGTACATTTCATTTCAGAGAGCTAAATGTTAGAAAATTCCTTCCAACACATTGAGTTGATACCTGCCTTCCTGTAATCTCTGCCCCAGGTTCTGTCCTTTGAAACCATACAAAATAATATGAGTGTTTCAGATATAGCGTCTACCTTTCATATCATGTGCAGCTCTTCAAATGTCTGGCTCCAGGCCCTCTGTGTCCATCTATATCTCCTCCCTAGTAATACTTTTTGCCTTGAAGTCTATTTTGTCTAGTAATAATGAAGCTACCAACTTTCTTTTTCTACTCTTTTATTTGTAACACATAATAATTTATACATACAATAATTTATATTTGTCTCTTATAAGAAACAGGTAGCTAGATTGTTAAAAAAAATCTCTTGTAACTGGCAAATTTAGTCAAATTACATACATTTATTATAATTACTAATATATTTGAAATTATTTCTGCCATGTTATTCTGTGCTTTTATTTTATTGTGTTCATTCTTTTCTTTTCTCTTTCCTTTTTCGAATTCTGTTGGATTACATTTTCTTTATTACCTTCTTTTCTTCTCTCTCCCACTCTCACACATCCCTGGGTTTACAAGTTTGGCCAGCTTCAGTCAGTAGTCATTCTTTAGAGGTTACTTTTAAAAAATTAAATAACAGAAATATCTAACAAAATATAAACTTAATCAACTTTAGTTGTCATTTATTAAAAACTGGCACGCATACTTAACAGAATATAATGTTAATCAAAGTCTATTCTGCCTCCTTAACAAATCAAATAACTTAGAACACTTAGAACGCTTTAACTTCATGCAGCATTATAGATAATTTTTCAGTTCACTAATGTCTTTCAGCTATGTCTAATGTTCTGTATAGCCTATCCATTGATTATATAATTTCTAATGTTACATTTTTATTACTAAATCTGTTGCCTTCATTTCAATTTTTTCTTTTCTATTTTCATATTGTCTAGTTCTTTTCTTATTTTATGTCTCCTTTTATGTCTTCAATGTTTTTAAACAAACTTATTTTATAGGTTTTAATAAGTCTTTTTATTATATGAACTCTTGAGTGTCTAATCAGACATTGGTCTATTTGCTGATTTTCACACATGTGTTTTGTAATTTTGCACTGTGGAGTCATCTTCAGTAGGATTTATCTGGGAAGTGTTTCCTGGGTGGAAGGATGGTTCCTCCAAAGAAGTTTTTACTTTATCTTTTGCCAGTTGACCCAGAAATATCAACAACTCCAGACTACTTTTATGTGAATTTTTGACCTTAGGGATCCCTATTAATATAATTAATATAAATTATGCTCCAAGCCTGCTTGGACCAGATCCATCCTCAGGGGAGATTTATTTTCTCATCTAGAGCCCAGGCTGGACTAGAAATTTTCTTATGTACATAAATAGGTTTCCCCTGCCCCCCACCCCTGTATTGCATTCTTTTCCTAAGGTTCTTAGATTTATATAGAGTTCTCAGTTCTAACTCCTGCCTCATGTGGGAGACTTTCCCCCCATCTCTGTAGTGTTAACAGAGGGCCACAGTGGACACTGTGCCCTAGTGTAGCTCCAGTGTCAGTTCATAAACTTACGACAGTTGCTTTGTTTTGTTTTCCATTTTGGGGTGTTTCTCTTTCTTTCTTGTGATGTCATCAATTTGTTCAAAAGGATTTAAAAAATATATTTAACCAAAAATTCCAGGTGTTTGTGGCAGAAAGGCTTTCAGTTAATCTAGCCTGTAATACAAATGGAAAAAAAAATCCTAAGTATTATCTGTATACAGCATTTTATAATAACTAAACAATAATTTGTCTCACTACAGATTCTCAACTATACTCAACCATGCTTCAATATTAAGTGGTTCAGTCCCCAAATTGAAGATTATACTAATCTCATAATATCTCCAGTAAAAAGCAATGCTTTGTTATATCTGTAAGGTGTTCATATTCAAAGTAGGACTGTTAAATAATAATATTGAGGCTGTAAACTAAACAATTATAGATCTTTATAATTAATTGTACAGACGCTATTTGCATATGTCCTACAGCAAATAAAAACAGAGCTCCAAAAATGAAGTTTCTTCTTATGTGGTTACTCATTTATTGGAAGTGAATAAATGTATTGTTATACAACGCGTCTTAATTTTTGAAAACAATAACAGCAATATAATTCTAAAATGAAAGTAGCATAGAAGAAGGAACCAAAAACCTAAAAACTAATCAAACAAATACTCTAAATAGTTTTGATAAGGGGCAGAGAGCGAGCCAATATGGTTATTTTCCTCCGTTCCACCATTAGCTTACTGTATAACCCAAGACAAGCTTTTTCTTTTTTCATGGTTCTGTGTCTCCATATCTGACTTGTAGCTTTACCACTGATTAAGTGTATAATCTAGGGATTGCCTCTAAGGCCACAAGGCTCCATTTCTTCTTCAATAGTAAGAGTAAGTGGTACCACCTGGTCTCTAAGGTATTGCCATATCTAAACCCCATGGTTGTAAACCCTGGATAACAGAAGTCTATAGAGAACACAAGCCGTTTTTTGGAATGTCATTGGAAGCTGAGTGGGAAAATGTTCTGTGGAAATATATCTATAAGTACACAATAACTCCAAATATGAACACATGCAAAGATTTGATAGCAACAAACAAGAGCACAGAATAAGAATCAGAAAACTTAGGCCTTAATCAAACAAACCTCTGAAAAGTTTAGAGATAGCCTTCTATCGAAAGCTAACACCAAAATGTGTTCTACCTCTACTCAGTAAATACCATCCTCAAAACTCCTATCCTGTGAGAATTGTACATCTTGTTATGTGGCTGCTACATTCCACATTAAGAACAGGGTCTTTTTGTCTTCAAAGTACTCCAAACAGCACTCATTCTGCATTTACCACTTTTCTTAGGGGTATTGTTGACAAGACCTCAAAAAGATATGAAATATAAAATAAATATTTACTAACATGAATAAATAATTGAATAAATAGGTGGGAAAGACAAACTTTCTTATACAGAAGAATTCCAAATAATTTATGCAGATACTTCTTTCTCTAGGAGTGTGGGCTGGACTTAGTGACTTGTTTCTAAGGGCTGGACTTAGTGACTTTTTTCTAAGAAGTGGAGTATGATAAGGGTCAGGAAGGGACTTTAAAGTGGAGAAACCTGGCAAACACAGACTTAGGCAGGGAATAAAGATGAATGTCTCCAGTGATGTCATGGTGATAGGATATAGCTTCTGACACAAAGTGATGAAGAGGACTCTTCACCTCAATGGTATTCTGCCCTGAAACTCCAGTGTAATCATGAGAAAAAAATATCAGATAAATCCAAATTGAGGAACATGCTACAAAATACCTAACTCCTCAAAACTTTCAAGGTTGTGAAAATAAAGAAAGACTGAGAAACTGTTACAAACCAGAGGAGACTAAGGAGACATGATGACTAGACACAATGTGGAATCTTGAAAGGGATTCTGGAATGAAAAAATGACATTAGTGAGAAAGCTAGTGAAATTCAAATATGTCTGGAATTTATAAATAATATTCTACTAATGCTGGTTTCCTAGTTTGGACAAATGTACCACGGGTATATAAGATGTTTCTATTAGGGGAAATTGGATGATAGAAATGCACTGTACTACCTTTGCAGCTTTTCCTTATTTCTAAATTTATCCAAAATAATAAATTTATTTTTAAAAACTATGGCCCCAAAGAATTGAAAACAGATATTCAAACAAATACTTATACATGAATGTTGATAACAGCATTATTCTTAATCACCAAAAGGTAAAAACAACTCAAGTGTCCATCAGTGGATGAAAGGATAAACAAAAATGTGGCCTAAACATATAATGGAATATTATTCAGACATAAAAAAATTAAATACTGATGTGTGCTCCATCATGGACGAACCTAGAAAATAATATGCTTAGTAAAAGAAACTAGTCATAAAAGGTAACATATTTTATGATTCTATTCATAGGAAATATCAATGCATAGAGAAAAGATGCAGACTGGAGTTTGCTAGTGGCTGTAAAGATGAGAAAAGGGAAGTAACCGCTTGTTGGATATTGGTTTCTTTTGAGAAAATTAAAATGTTTTTAGAAATAAATAGAGATGGTGATTGTACACCATTGTGAATATACTAAATGTCACTGAATTATTTACTTTAAAATGGTTAATTTTGTGTTCTGAGTTTCACATCAATTAAAAACAGAGAGACTATAACCTAAATGTTGGATTTGAAGAGAGTCTCAGCTAAGACAGAGTAGAAGAAAACAGATTTAGAGTAACAGATAGATCAAACATCCTCCAGCTGAATCCTTAGCAAGAAACCATGGAAAATGAGCAAGAGTGACAGGTCTGCAGACAGGATACAAAGAAGCTGTCAACTAGAAAAAGAGAAATCAAAGAATTTAAGATTATTTTTTTCTAGGGAATGTAATATGGATTATAATACCAAAAGAAAAATTCTTATTTAAGTCAGGAACAATTCTTCATTTTTATGCTTGTCAACTTTTCTCCTAACATATTTTTTAACGATCAAGAACAGGATTCTCCACATCTAGGAGATGAACTCCACAAGGGAGACCATATTAATTTTTTTTTTTTTGCACTAAATTCTTAGGGCCTAGCATGATGCTTGGTACACCCTAGTGGATCCTCCATAAAAATTGTTTAAATTTATAAATGTTGAAAAACGTGGGCTATGCTAATGATAAAGGTTAATGGTAAAAGATTCTATTTTGTTTTATTTTATTTATTTACAAATGTTGCCATAACAATTAATGTGCTATTGTTATCATGCATTATTATCAATATACATATTTTTAAATCTCAATGAATTCTTCTGATGTGATAGCAATCTTCGAATGAGAGTTTAAGAGACTATAATAAGCCAAGCTGTATGCTTTATTTAACTTAAATATGGAAAAATTAATTCATACAGCTGAAATTCTCTATCCCTTGTCAGCATCCCTATGTCTTTGCCCACATTTACTGATATGGCAGCTAGAATTTTTTTAACATAACCTCTTTGAACTACAAACGAGGATAGAGAACTATCTGAATCTTGAAGATGCCATTTTTTATATTATAATTGTCTGCCCCATCCATTACTGTGTGACTTCCAGCAAGAGACTGGTTCCTCTCAGCTCATATCCTCAGTTGTCAAGAAAGGTGACAACAGTACCGACCCTGTAGGCTGCTCATGAGGCTTATCTGAGCTAACTGACCTAAAGCTTTCAGATCAAGACTGTCAACTTATGTCAGCCATTATTATTACTATCACCAACATTACTGTATTATATTGTGATAGCATAATGAAAAAGGTCTTTTAAAACCATTACCTCAAAGAACAGATTTTCCTCAGAAACTGATAAGTTGATTAATATTAAGTTGCATTTTTATACAAAGGATTTCCTGCCAGGCCTATGCATATTTTCTATAAGCAATAGTATTGAGGATTTGAACAAGAAAGAGGAGTCAATGCAAAAAGGAAAACTGTAATGGTGGAGGGGGCATAACCTGCATTGTTAAACTTCATGGCAGCCAAGTATCTCAGTCCCAGAAATTACTGACCCCAAAGGATGTACATTTTAAAACATCACTTATGGCTCTGTATCCCTGTCTCTAACATTTGAATAATATTTGCCACTTACCTCATTAACAGAGGTGCTGTGAGGACTCAAGAGATAATGTTAGTTAAGAACCTTGACATGCCCATAAACACAAAACATTATCCCTGATAAGTATGATTGCCCTGGCAGACTCTGTTAAAGATGTATGATGCTAGGCATTGGCAAGGGTGAGAAGGATAAGTCACGTGAGCAGCTCCACCGTGACCTTGGTCCAGAGTTGGGAGTGCCAGAGCGAGGTGGGCAGAGTGAGATGGTGGCCGAATACACGGGGTGCCTGAGTGCCTCTGATGAGAGCAAAGCTCTAAGGTTGTCTCCAGGTGCCAGGTAGTTGGAGGGCAGTACAAGGAAGATTCGTTCAGCATTGGGCAGCTCCAGGCCAACCCAGTCCACCTGGAAGGAGGGAATGTCCTTCTCCCTCCTGACCTTCCCCAGGAGGAACTGAAGACTGTTGACAGTGGCCTTTGTTCACTCTTCTAGAAGAGCAAAACTGAAACCACACTATGCACTTCAAACCCTTCTTAAATATTGAAAATAACAAAAAGAGCACTGGAGATTGAGTTTTTCATCACCAACATGTAAACATTAAAAAACAGTGACTTTTTAAAAAATCTAAATGTGCTCCTCCAGTGCTGTGCATAAAAAAAAAAAAAGAAAACATTTTATTCTCTGTCTTTGTCTTTTGGTTTTATAGGCACAAAATGTGAAATAAACTTCCTTAATTTTCACTTTGGTGTTTGCAGCTTAGGATTCCATTAATATATCCTTCCCCTCGGTTGTGCAGGGTCTTCGTTTGCAGTCAGTTCATTCCACACTGATGTATATTTCATTGCCCAAGGCTTAATTTTGATTTATTGTCCATCCATAAATTAGAAAAATATGCTCTGGAATTCCATCCCGCTGAAAAGCTGTGCCTGATGTCAGGGGACTGGGTGATATTTAAGATGTCAGAAATACATATTGGATTAGTGTGCTTTGTTTCCCCACAACAGCAGGTGTTTAATCATAGCTGATGGCTGAAGTTAAATGCATTAGGACAGCAGCAGCCAAGAAGATGGAGTTTTTCTAAACCATACAAACTCCAGGATAAATAACTCAAAACTAATTGTGTGTCCACATCTTAGATACATTTTTATTTACTTAATACATTAAACAATGAAAATAGCCTCTGGCACTTAACTTCATGTTTAAGAACCCATACAAATATTTTATGTTAGTGAAGTGTTCACTGTTTAAACATAATTACTATTTCCCTTACTGGCCCTCTGGTGGCTTTGTATAAAATATTTCTTAAAGCAGAAAAGAATAAAGGCTGAAATCTCTCGTAATTCAAAGATAAGAAATTTTTAGAGTTTGCTTTTTTCTTAATGTAATTTGAATGCATATATCTGTCGACATACCCATTTTGCCATAATCCAAATGATGCTCCACATACCTACTAACTCTTTGTAAAGTATAGGTTCTCTTTGCCATTATGTTTATATTAATTAGAGTTCTATGTGTATAGAAAAATGATCAGGCTTGGTCTGGAGCCATTTAGCCGGAGACTGGAGAGAAGACGCTTAGGAGAGCAAACATTTTCAAGGTGCACCCGGTGACCTGTAACAAGCCAGGGAGATTCATGGTGAGAATCGTATATTTTGACACAACAGTGATTTGATTAAAAGAGAAAGTAATAGGTTTAAACAGACACTATGAGGATGTAGCCAGACTTTGGTAGCATTTTGCAATTTACTTTACAGACCCATGATAGCTCAGGAGAGAGGACCTTTGCTGCAGAAAAAGGCTGCTAGGATTTGAAAACAAACATGAACAAAAACTGAGTGTTAGAACTAGTCCCCCCATTCACAACCATTTTTTTTTTAAACACACAGTTGTGGAAAAGACAGGGTATATCATGGAAAGGGAGGTATTGAGGTTACTTTGAGAATGGAATTAGACTTGGATTTAATTTTTCCTGAATATTTTTAAAAGAATTATTTTTGGAGTCAAGACTCTACTGAATTGGTCTGAAAAGAAAAGAAAAAATATGAATGTCTGAATTTTGAGAAAAATAAAATTTTATATTAGAAAACCTAAATAGTTAATTTATTTCACTTAGATAAGCAGTCTAATCCCTAAGAAAAGCTAATATACCTAGGTTCAATGTAGCATCAAATTTAATTCTAATATAGTGGCTGAGAATAGTACAGTGTAGTTTGAATTAAATAGGTTAAAACAAGTATTAATAAACACTATTCAGTAAAAAAAAAAGTGTAAGTTACAAAACAATCTAAAGTATGGTCTTAGAAACATAAGACTATAAGAAAAAAAAAAAAGACAGACATTCCACATATGTGCATGTGTCCAAGAATAACTATATCACCCATAGCCAAGGGTCTAAGAGAAAACTGAGAAAAGTAGTTATCCTGAGAAAGAAATTTTAATTTTTTACTCTATGAATTTTTGTGTTATTTAATTTTTATTTATAATAAGATTTTCAGATATAACTTGTATAAATTAATTTCTAAAGAATCCCAGTAAAGTTCTGTTTTTAAGAAAAAAAAGATATATATATATCTTTTATATATATATATATAAAATATATATATAAAAAATATATATATATATAAAATATATATATAAAATATATATATCCTGCCTGAATAAAGGTCTATTGTGATTATTATTGTTATAGCTATGTGTTAAAAGAAATAGTCATTGAATGTTGTTATAAAATCAATCTCCTGAAGAAAAAGTTGTAAAACTGTCTTGATGAGGTGTCCACATGGAACAAACCTCACTGGTACCTTAGTTTTCTGACTGCAAGCCCCCTTTCCAGCCTCAGTGTCCTTTGTATGGTGGCTGCCTCAATCACTGAGCATTTATTATATATACTAGGCAATTCACTTCCCAAAAAGCTATATTAAACACACCTGCTCTTTGCCCCAGAATACCTAATAATAATATTCTCCTTGATAAAATTTTATTTTTCATAAGTCTGATTTTTAAAGTGATATTTTGATCCTTTTTAAATGAATGTCATAAAATGCATTTCACATTACATTTCTCATTTATTAAAAACATTTTCATACCTTTTAACATATTTTTCTTTTTTTGCAAGTTCTTCAATAATTTTAAACCAGGAACAATGTCATATTCTTAGAAAAAAATAGATATGGGGATTTAACAAGACTCTCATTCTAAACCACATCATTTTCTTTCTAATATTTTTAGCCTAAGTGTTGTAGGTCAGGCTCTTTAGGAAATCAACTGAGATGAAGATTTCTTGCAGGAGATTCGCTGGAAGCTGCATTGGAGTCACACCTAACAGAGACAGAAGGAAAGAGGAATTGGGTGGGAGGAGAGCAAGTTGAGCTGCTATGCTGTCACCACATAGGCCTCAGCTGATCCCACAGGGAGATCTGGGGCTGGATGGTCCTGCAGTGTGGTTCTCCCTTTGTACCTCAGACTGATTGGTCATTGGATGCAGGCTGGCCCTGGAAAGGAGTGTAACTTTGGGCAAGGCAGCTGCCTTTGGCAGAGGACAGTTCCTGAATCAACATTCCCAGCAGTTATAAGAAATGAGTGCCTCAGTCTTAAAAGGCAGTTTTAGGTGGTTATATCCTATATTCACCACACTAGTTTCCAGGTCTCATTATCTTCATTTCTATCTATAAAAAACAATGTTCATTAAACTGTGGCTAGAGCACCTCTCCAAAACAAAAGAAAGAAGGAGCAACATCCAGTGTGAGAAAATATGAAAGAACCATAATCTTAAAGCATTTTCTGTACATGAGGCTAAAAGTAGAAGAGTGAAAATCATCCCATTGTTGTCACAGAAGCAGTAAAGCAAGGAAGGAGAAAGATGTAAAGAGGGGTTCAAACTAAAAAATGTGATTTTGTTTTCAAATTTTCTCAGTTCTCCTATACTGCAGTTTCTCTCACACTGTATCAGAAATAATACTACATTTTATGACAGGATCTGGAGGCTATTAACTGGAATTTCCTATTATACATGCAACAGTATGACCTATACATGCAATACACCAAACAGCTGATATTTTGGTCTAAAAGGCAAAAATGGAAGACTTCAGGCACCCATGGCTATTTTACCCATTTTCCGTTCCAAAGAAACCTGGTTTCAAGAGGAGATGGAACAGACGAAGTGGATTTGCATAGCGATCAGGAAAAGAGCACGTAGGGACCAAAGAGGAAATCTTCTGGACTGCGAAGAGTGTTGTCAGCCTGTCCCTGTCAACATATGGCAACTTGAACCCTGACTCTGCCTTGGCAGTCTGGAAGTGGACTAGGCATACTTTTAGGAGTTTGTATACATTACCTTAATAATCATAACAATAACCCTAAGAAGTTGATACTGTCATTATCTCCATTTTTACAGATGAGGAAACTGAGGCTTAGAGAGTCTAAGAAGCTATGTGGCACAGATTGGAGGTGATACCAATGAAATCATAGCACAAGAAGGCTACTTCTGTGTAAGAGCAGCACCTCTCTATATGTCTACAGACTCTTGACGGTTAGGGCTGCAAAAGACCTTCAAGATCCAGAGACCTCCCTGCCCAAGCCTCTCCCAGTATAGGCAAGAAAACTGAGGCTCAGAGCAAAAGACAGAATAGCTCTACATTGCTTCTGTGATCATATGTAATATCTCCCAGAAAGATATGTAATTACATGATAAATGATATTGTGGTCTGCAATATTTGCTCTGGTAATAAATCATCAGGACATTGAAATGTTTTAGGTTTTATGTCCAGACCAATGGTATTTTCTTTTGTGTGGATTGCAGAACTAAGCCCACTGACCTAGGTTGGTAGAAGAAAATATTGTGGATTTTTAGATTTCCTGGAATAGGGTTTCTGAGGATCAGCTCAATCAGGGCCCAATTTGTCCTGGATATCTGATGTCACTATATGCCAGGACAATGAGAGCAGCCCCTGGTATCTAGAACTGAGAAGATGCAGTAATGCTATAAACTCTGGGATTAATTTCCAGGAAAATCCTTGGTATTTCCAGGGGCCACAGCAAACTGTGTCTTATGTTCATGGGCTTACAGCTGCCTTGGGGCAGGGACTCAGTTTACAGATGTGGCCACCCTCAAAAACACTTTGGCTGATAATTTTTATTTTAGGAGCTGGAAACATTTAAAAACTTACTATTTAGTCAGTTGTGGAACTGAGTTGTCCCTATATTCTTCTTGAAAATGCCAAGAATGTACCTGATTTCTGAAATTGACAAAAATAACTCTTGTCAGAAAACATAAGGGGCTTCACTGTTTCCATTCAAAGGCTGAAAAGCATCTGTATATATGAAACAAGAGCAGGTTTGCCTTATTCCTTTTTTATAAGGAATTTGTAGCTACACCAAAGAATCATCGTGTATTTATTCATCAAACACTGATTGAGCCAAAAGCGGTAGAATTTACTTTAGTAACTGAGTTACAATTGCCCAGCAGTTTGGTCACAGATTCTGTCTTATGACTTATATAATTTGAGTCTGACATTTTATATCCTGAAAATATGCCAAACTTGTCTCTTCGGCTTCATCATTTTAGGATCCTTCCCTGGTGTTAAGTTTCCAAGTCTCTGCCCTTCGCTGTTCCAGGAACACCTTGTGCTTTATTCAGGAAAAAGTCACTGGGAGCAGTCATATGATCCTTCCTGCTTTGGAAAAGCCCCAGGTCTGCCAGCTCACCTTTTCTTGTCTTCCTAAATGAGAGATAAAGCTTGGGATCTTGTGATATCATTTTATATTGCTCAAAACTATTTATATAGTTTTAAATAGACACAGAGTGTTATATAGTGAAACAATCCTGGGTTGCAAGAATAGGCTTACTTGTATTTTGAATATGATACTTAACCCCTCTGAGCATTTCTCATTGCTAAAATGGAAATCATTATTTGTAAGATTGTCAGGAAGCATAATGATATAAGTATATGCTGTCTGGCATATACTAGATGCCCAATAACTGGTAGCCACCATTATCATCAATTTTCTAAAAGATATAAGGATTTATTCCCAGTGAAGACATTCTATACGACACTCAGTGTAAGAGGATAAATGAGCAGTTATCAATTATAAATCAAACTTTATCTGATGCTTCCTTCAGCTATAGACAAACATTCAGGCTGTAGCCAACCTACTTGGGTCCTCAGAAAAGATCCAACTAAACCACAGGCAGTAACACCATGGGGAGAGGAACAGAAGTGAAGAACTTCAAATGAGGAGGTGATTTCCCCAACTTCTCTAAAACATATGGACCAATGCCCTCCCAAAACAAAGATGAATTAAGATGTCCTCTCTACCACCTCTTCCACCCACCTCACCCTGCTCTCTAGTAAAACCAAAGCCACAGATTTTAGACTGGGGCTTCCAAACCAAAGTGCTCCAAATCACAACTTCAGGACTTTTGAATCAGCAGCTCAAGAACCTGTCACCACATGACACTGCTGACCTATACAAATATATAAGGATGATTTTTAAAAACGAGCTGCTGAATTAATAAGATAGTCCTATCTCACTACTACAGTGATAATTTTGTAAAGGCCTACAAAATGTTAGCTTGTCAGCCCACTTAGGAAAGCTATGTTGAAGACCCTCTGTTGCACATTTAATTCACTTGTATATGCCTAAGAGTAAATACAAGTTAATGCCCATTTCTAACAGGGAATTAGAAAAGAGATGTAGAAAATTTAGCACGCAATGTGTAAATACCTGGACAAAAACCAGAAGACACAGAAGGGGACATAGAAAAATGGAAACAATTATGATAAAGTTGTGAGAAATTTCTTCCTTTTAAAAATTATTTTAATTTGGTATACTATTATTTTTAGAATTAACAAAATCCCAGCATTGAAAGTGGGGAATACCCAGCTTTTAAGAGAGTCTTAAAATTAATGTCAAACTTTTTTTTAATAGAAAAGAATACAAATGAAGACATAAAACATTTTAAGGCCCTCTGTCTTATTCTTTTAGCTCTAAATATGCAGAGATGTACAGACACACTTCTCTCATGGGGCCATATATGTACACGCTGGAAGAAGCTAACATATTTATGTGATATTATTACTAATTATGCAGCCTTGGTGAAAGAGGCTTTTCTCTGAGTTTTTCTTTTCATAATAATGCTATTATTTTGACATGTAGATATAAAACTAGAAGGGAAAGCTTATAGATTAAAAGACAAAATTGGTATCCAAAAGCATTTAGACAGCTTCAGTGAGAAGGCATTTAACAGCTGTTAATATAGATACAAAAACTTGACTGCTGAAGTACAGAAGTAAAATGTCCTACCAAGAACAAGACTAAATTTAGGGCTTTTATTGCCCATAGGTTCAGTAAAAGTAAATGATGGGCTAGAGCTGCCCTAAAAGTGAAAGTAATTTTAGGACTACTTTCAGAACAAAGAAGGTAGCTATTCTCCTGCAGAGTGTCCCAATGAAACTCAGACTGGAATACAGTATTCAGAAACTAGGATAAACTAGTCTACAGCTATACCACTCTGAACGTGCAAGACTAGGATAAACTAGTCTACAGCTATACCACCCTGAACGTGCAAGATCTCATCTGATCTCGGAAGCTAAGCAGGGTCGGGCCTGGTTAGTACTTGAATGGGAGATCACCTAGGAATATCAGGTGTTGTAGGCGTTTAAAACAAAACAAACAAACAAATACACAAAAGAAACTAGGATAAACTAAAGGATTCTTCCAGACGGTCCAGGCAAAGTTCTTTGCAACTCTGATTCTAACCTCTCGATTCCCAGTGTAGACCAATGGTTCATAATCCAGATTACATGAATTCTGTACAGGGTTTGTGGATGGGTTTCAAATCTCAAGCATCACATGCAAAATGTTCTACTCCCCATAAAATAATAATTCAAGTTTAAAAACAAATGCGCTAGAATGTCTCAAAAGGAGTAGTGTCAACCTCCAGAAAGCAATGTGTTGCTACCCAAAGAATTGTCCCAGGTCCCTCAGAACAATTTCAAGTGTTCCATTAGACACTCATGTAGGTGGAAAAGCCTTTGGTAATTATCTCTAACTTTATTTTACATATAAACACAAAGTATTTTTACATAATTTTAGCATACACTGAAATTTCCACATATACAATTACCATGTACATGGTTCAGTCTACAATTTTATTAAGAGTCACTCACCAATTTGGTAAATCCTATTACTGACAACAGTGCAGTTCCTGGGTTTCAAGTTCTCCCATCAACAATCCACATGCACGGCTGTCACATTGGGATGATTCTATGTATATAAGAAAATACACTTATTTCAAAAATGTCAGCTATAAAGGGAAAGAGTCAATAACAATCAATTGAACAGTTTTATTTTAAATCAAAATCTATTTGTTATAAAGTATTACAAGCATTTGGCTACTTTATTCTATAGTTGTCATGATGGAGAAATACATATTTTATATTATTTGTTGTTTTTTTTCTCCTTTACAATCAGATCATGTTTTTCTTCCTTCCAACCTTCTTTCCTTCCTCCCTCCCTCCTTCGTGTCATTTTTCCCTTTTACTTAAACGGTGTGTTTGAGTAGATTATATTGTCCAAGATTTTCATTTCGAGATGGCAAAAGAGATATTACAAAATATTTACTGTGGAAAGAGGGTTGTCGGCACTAAACACCATCGTGAATCACAGCTACACAGATGTGTCCCCGAGTATAGCATTTCTAAAATCTCTAGAAAGTGTTAACATTACCTCACTTTCAAAAGAAGGCCCAGCACTATGTGTGGAATGGTCTGAACTCCTAGGAAACAGGATGTTTAAAAAATAAAAACAAAAACAAACAACAAAAAAAACTAGCCTCTACGGGAAGAGGGTCCTTACCCTGAGCCAACCGAGGTGGCTCCCCCGAAGGGCCCAGCTCTCCCGGCTCTGCGCCCCTCAGAGCCGCGGCACAGGCCCTGCAAACCGCGGGCTCCCACCGCTCCAGTACTCCAGGGCCCCACACGCAGCCTGGACGCCCTCCCCAGCCATGGCCGCACGATTAGGGCCGCTATGGCCCCTGACTTCCTCTTATTAATGTTTTTTAAAAGAAAAAAAAAAAAGTAAATCATTACTCAGCCCAGCTCAGTCACCAGGCAAACTGTTTAATAAATTAGCTTAATCTATTCCGCAAGTGGTTTGTGAGTGCAATGTTTCCTCCAGTTAAGGAAAACATTTATATTCTCTCTTCGCCCTGCGTTCCTGGGCTCCCAGAGTCACTCCCCGGGGTGGGCGCATGGAAGCCACTTCAGGGCAGGAGGCTCTCAACCCCACCACCTGCGGAAGACCCCACCACGAGCTCCCGGGCGGGAGCCTGAGAGGGCAATTGGTGGCCTTGTGGCTTTGTCCTCTTCAGGCCCCTGGCAGCAGCCCGAGGCGCTGGTACCCACTCCGCTTCCCCGCGGCCCAGCTCCTCAACTCCGCCCCTACTTGGCAGCACATTCCTCACTTCCAAAGGGGCCGCCTTAACTGCTCCCCATGAAATAATAATTCATTATGTCACCAAAAGGGAAGAAAGAGAGTCTAAGTATCTTGATGGGATTAGAGGAAACCCCCGCAGAGATGATTTAGGGGCCGTGATAATTCATTTAATAGGGGCCTGGGGCAAATTGCTAGACAGGGAATGGAACTGAGCCTGCCTAGAAAGGGCGAATGAAAAGGCTGTGTGGGAGAACTGGCTTCATTAGCAATATTTAAGAGATTTCATTTAGAATGAGTCATAAAATGCAGTACTATTTTATCCACCTGGTTTGGTGGCCTTTAGCTTTCCTCTGCATGAATATTAAATTTGAAATGGCAGCACAGCAACACAGTTTGGAAAGTGTTCTTTGGGCTGTTATTTGTATGGTTGGTTTAGTTTCTCGTTTGTTAACCTTTTAAAATGAATATCATTGAAAGTGGATAACTGTACAACCAGAACTCGAAAAATTAGGGGGAATATAATGCTTTAGAATAGGTTGTTACTAAACTGGGTAAAGATTTAAGTTTTTATTGATCAAAACACAAAAGGCATAGAGAGTGAGTCAGTAAATGGCAAATTACTTTGACAATTCCCAATTTTCATGCAGATTTTGTGAAGCTGCCCCATTCAAAGCCGCCACCCGTAGCCTAGATGAGAACCACAAAAGAAGAGAACACAGATGGGATATGCTCACAGACACCCTGAAAAGCCAAACACGCTTCAGTAGAGTACTGCCAAAGCGTGTTTTCCTGGACAGGAAATATGACATATTCCTATAAATATATATAGGAACCTATAGATAACCTATGTAAATATGAAAATATTCCATTTTGTTTGTAAGAGGCAAAGATAAACTCTGTCTAGTTTGATCATAAAACTATTTCCTTCCAATGTAGATTTTTATCTGTTGCGGGTGGAGATGGCTGAGGATGGGGGCTGCTGAGGTTTTGCAAACCCAAGAATGGAAATGGTAATAGGCCCAGTTTCAACTAAAATGAAAAAATATTCTCTTTTGGTGTAGGTCTTCCTTTTTGATTTCAATTGCCACTCTCCCACACATATCTGCCACTCAACTGGAAAGTCCCAGCCAGGAACATTTTAGTAAATCACAACGTTCAGTCCACCATGTCCCACATTTTAGCCTGGACTAATGCTCTGCCCTTCAAAAATCTTATATTTGCAAAATAAAATATTAATTTGATCTCTCCCTTTTAAAAAGTAAAAAATAGCTTTTTCTAGATACGTTGCATCTATTTTTTTTTTTTTTTAAATCACAGCTGCATTCTGTTATTTTAACAAAACAACTGGCAGGTCTCTATTCACAGAGCTGCTTTAGCCACATAGGATACATAAGATGCATAATTAATATGTTATTTAAAAGACTTTCTTAATCAAAAAAGACACTAACTACATGTAAAATTATTCACTTACATATATTGGTTTGTGCAATTTTCCACAATGACAGTAAAGTTGTTAGCTAAAAATATTTTTACATATAACAAAACTTAGCAAATATCTTTTGTAAAGCATGCATTGTAAGAGTAGTATTTATGTTCCTCCTTTTTATATTCCACCATCTCCTAGTAAAGAAGGTGCATTTTATATCAAATTGTAAACCACTTTGCAATATAATGAGAAGTTCTATTTTATATAAATAAAAGTCACTAATGTTTTATATAGTCAGTCTCCAGACAAAGACAAGCATCACGTAAGGCTGGTCAGTTCCCTTCAGAGCCTTTTACCTTGTCCTCAGGCTCTTGCTTTTTCTCAGGGCTTCCCTTAAGGAACAAGCAACCAGTACTGGTCAATAACAGCCATGGTCAATGGTGGGCCAAGTTCTGAGAAGTTAGCTCCTCTTGGACTTAAGAACTTTTATTCATTCCTTCCTCTTGTGAGAAGTTATTCTAAGCCTGAACAAGGGAACATGCCAAATTTTACCTATTTGTGGCATCAATTTGTGCTTTTCAGAAAAGGATTTAGTTGCCAATCAGAAAGCAAAGAAGCTATGGGAAATGGGGATGCGTGCATACCCAAACTGTTGAGCCTTGGCATAACTGACAGTGTTTAAATGATACCACAGACTTAAAATGTTTCAAGCACAATAAACACATTGCCATTGGACAATCTGTGCTGGGAACCCATTGCAGAGATCATGAGAGTGGAGCTATAGAAGTAGAGAATGTTCTCTCCTTTCCCAGAGCCCAGTCTCCATATACAGACACCAGTAGACGAAAAGCTGCATCCTTGCTAACAGAGGGGACAGGAACATGATATTAGGCACATAACAAAATATCACAGAGGATTGAGGTACTGGGGACAGGATATGTAAAACCAACAAAGCTGGGAGTTGGATGGGCAAGGGAGTATAAATACTTTAAAATATATTATAATAATTATTCCAGGTTTTTTTCTCATTACAAAAAATAATAAAGGTGAAGAAAATGCATAGCCGATTATCTAAGTTACTTCCTCTTTTAAAAATATTAATATTTAAGATAATAAATACTATTTCTGAGAATCACACAATTTTAAAAAAGAAGAAAACCTTCATGTGAATGCATCAGAAGAACTAGCACTTGCAGACAACACACAGATAGCCCTCCGCAACACTCTCCTGAACTTCATTCTGAGCAACCACAGATACCAAGTCCATTACAAATCATACGAGATAACTGCTTTTGAAATCTACAAACACTTTGTTTCAATAATGTGGGTGAAATACATCAAATTTCAGTAACATAAGTTTATACTATAAATTGGCCCAAGCTTTGTGGAAAGTAATTTGGTAATATGCACCAAAAGCCTTAAAAATGTTCACTTCATTTAATCCAGTAATTTTTTCTATGGGACTAGTTTCTGGGGAGATGCAAACAAAGATGTAGGTAAAAAGATACTTATCTTTTATATTTATAATAGCAAAAAACTAGAAACCACCCAATATCCAATAAGATGAACTAATAAAGGAAATTATGGCATCATACAATAGAATTTAATAAATCCATATTCAATTTTATGCATATAGGATGTTCTGAACTGTGTAAAACAATACAAAAGAAAGAAAATGTTAACATGATTACCCCTAGGTATTGGAAATATGTTTTATTCCAAATTTTGTAAGTTTTTTATAATGAAGATGTATTACTTTTATAGTATACATCTTTGTATATAACATATCAATTTTATATACTCACACATAAAATTCATTAATTCCTTCAATGTTTATGACATAATAAGTTGACAGGCAAACCGGAAATCTCAAAGCCAAAATAAAACTAAAATCAGTTAATTAGATATTTTTTCCTTAAATAACCACATAAAAATAAATTAACATACATTTTTTTATTTATGTAAAGCAATGAATATCTACATGTTTTCTTTTCTAATAAATTTCATATTTAGTTATTATGATTTTCTTTTGTGGGTATATACAAATAGAAAATGTTCGGTTAGAAAAATCAAGCTTTCAGATGATTAAGTCCACATTTCATCATGATCAGCTGCAGCTCACACTTGACACCTAGGGTATACATATTTATTTATTATTTACACAAATAATACCACATGGGAAACTTGTGAGGACAGCCCTGCTCTCAAGTCATTGTATTATCTGCAAAAATCTGTTTTCATCAGCAGACTATCCATAAATTTGACCCCTTGACTCTTTTTTCTTTTAACTAGGTCAAGTAGCTGTCCCTGTAGCACCATCAGTATATTCAATAAAAATCAAGTATATCTTGTGTTTGAAACATACATTATAAATAGATGTATAGATGGAGCAGATATTGAGAAAAGAAATGGTAAAGATTATGAATATTAAGATTTATATTAATCTATAAGCCTATTAAAGTACAGTAAAACCTGTCCTTCAGACCACCTTTTAAAAGATATCACCTCCCTGATGGGACCACTAAATTTCGGGCCAAATTATTTTCCCATAAAGAACAATGAAAAGAAAATGATTATATTAAGACTACTTCTACTATGGTTTCTTTTCATTGTTCCACCAAAAATGATTCCAAACAGTAAAATAATATTGATTTTGACCTTGTTAATGAACCTGAAGAACTTCATGGAATACTCAAACACCAATTTCCATTTTTAACAAAAAAAAAAGGGAAATGGACCCTCTGTCTGATATTGTCAACACCAGCAGCAGGTAGAAATAATGTCATTGGTATTCGGCAGATGTAGCTCTATCCTATATTGCTAATGTTCCATAAGGTTTGTCATGTGGACTTTTCTTTGTGCCAAAAGCGAGAGATGATTGTGTGATTTGTAAAATATTGAAGAAGCCTTCAAACTGAGAGGTTTATTGCATTTCTTTTTGGATACCAAGATTCTCACATACAATATTACTGAAGCGATTTTTCAGTTTTCCTAAATGCCACTCTCTCCAAGGGAACAACTTTCTCTCCTTTGGCCTTGCAAGGACTCCCTATGGCTCTGACTGGCTTTTCTCCCAAAGAAAACTGCCATGTGATCCACACTCCTAGAGCTCCCCTGAGCCTCCTACAAGTTGGGCCCTGGTTCTTTTAATCAGGTTCTTCTTCAGCTCATTTATGTCAGTCAGAAACACCAGAAGCCCTACCCTCCTGTGTTGGACTTTCAAGGCATATTTCCTAACTGTTTAAGTCTGGAATTGCTTTTCTTTGCAGCCTCCAAGAATATAACATGATGGGTTTTTCAGGTTTCCTCTGTGTCCATCTATTTAAATAGAACTTTTTTTTCTTCCATGGATATAAGGAAGGATTTAGTCAGATGTAGATATCTTTTAAGTTACTCATATGCGTGCAAGAAACACATCTTAAAATTCTCCAATAAAAGGTAAAGACATGAGCAACAAACATGCAAATGTCAGGCCCCTTTGATAGGCTTCACTAGAACCCATAGTCCTTCAGACAGGAACCATGTCCTGTTGTGTCCCTGACCCCAGCTTCAAGCCCAGGGCCTGCCGTTATCAGTTCCCAGTAAGTTAATATAGATCTGAACCAGTTGCTGGTCACATCGCGCTGGTCCTGCCCCTGTTCTTTAGCTAGAAGTCACTGGACCTTTGACAACTCAGAATCACAGGTTCTTGGTGCTGGAATGGGTCTGGGAACACACTGGTTCAGCCCAGCCTTCTCACCTGAGATCATGTTACTGAGTCTGGAGGGGAGAGACCGCTCAAGAGGTATCAATAGAAAGCCATAAACCTCATGGAGAAAATCACAGGTGTTTTATTCCTGTTCCTAAAAAGAAGAGACCTATAATTAAAAAATAATAATAATAAGTGTATTTTAGCCGACAACTAAGAGTAGTGAGCAGCCACTATATGGTTTGAGCTCAAAGATAAATTATAAACATTCGTAACTTAATCCTTCAAATACTAGCATGTCATAACAATAAAGTTTCTTTTTTCAAGCAGGATTTGTTATTTTCAGTTTGAAATGGAGACAACAAGGCATAGTGGACAGTGAGTAGCATCTAGCAACTTGGATTTGAATTCAAGCTTTATCATTTGTGCTAGTTGCATGACTAAATAAGTCACTAATCCTCTCTGGGCCTCAGTTTCCTCATCTGTAAAATGGGCATGTAATACCATTGACCTCTCGATACCATTTGAAGAGCAAAGGAGATAATAGATGTCATGAACTATATAAGGCAAAAGTAAATTATTTGCTTGAAAATAAATGTCAAAGCTATGGCCATGCATATAAAGAAAAGCACAAATAAAGAGGAATGCACACACTTATTTTAACTTAGACATTCCTTATCTCTTTTGAGCAAGTTTACTGGTAATGAAACACAGATACCAGGGTGTAAATCCAGCTGGAACCAGAAGGAACACCCCAACAACTCTTCCTGCACAGTCACCTTGGCAATGCCACTGCTTCTCCACCCAGCCTACCCGCCTTCCCCTGTGAAATTAGAGAGCTAAGCCTGAATTTCTCCTCTCCCCTCCCCCCATATTGTTAGGAAAGCTCAGTCTTTGAAAATGAGGTGAGAATAGCCCAGATTCCTAAGAAGAATATTACAGCTTTCTTTCTGTTCCTTCAGTGGCGATCTCCTTGCCACTCTCAAAAGTGCACTAGTTGGGGAGAATATCCTCTCCTCAGTCTCTCCATAGCTCTCTTTCCTCTGATTCATTGTACTGGAGGTTAATAGACTACAATTCTCCCTCTGAGCATAATGTCTGTTCTTCTTATCTGTTTTTAACTTCTTTTTCCCTTCCACCCTAACCTGCAAATAAAGCAAGCAGCTTTAACTTCTAGCACCAGGGTAGAAAAAGCAAAGGGCATTATTTTTGTCCCAATTTTGCTGTTTCTATGAGGACAGGGCTGGCTTAATTTGCATGCTTACTGCTAAGTTATACAGTGCTAGGCCATGAACACACATTATTCTAGAATGAAATTTACATTTCTCTAACACTGAAAAGACACTTTGCAATTTTGTGTTTTCACTCAACAAACATTTATTGAGGGATTATTTATTATGTGCTAAGCACTGTGCTAGGAGCTAATGAAGTAAGCAATGATGTACCCACTTTCTGAGGTAAAACACGCTATGCATTTCTGGAGATATCTTCTTGGTTTTTTTTGCACTTATCTAGTACTAAAATCAGTCAAAAGGTCTTCTTTCTCCAGAGCAGAGGTCTGACACAATGCTGGGCACCTACTCAAGGCACAAGATATACTCTTGAAATCATAGAGTCTTAGAACTTCTGACTAGAGGGGACCATGGAGTCCAACTCCTGTATTGAACCATTGAGGAAATAGAGGCCAAGAGAGAGTAACGATCTCATCTGAAGTCACCCACAATGGCAGATCACATCTATCTTGAGTGGTTTAAGGCTGGTCAGAGTGGTAGCCCAGCAATGTCCTGGAAGATAACTAGCTGTCCTTTCCAGTCTGGAGATTCTAGGCAGACCAGGAAGAATGGTGGTAACCTGGCCAACCACCCCTCTGGAGAGTTCAAGAATCTGAAGCAATGTGAGCTGCTGTGGGTTCGTGCCATCGTCAGTGTTTGCCTATGCCATCCCTATCAGCATCAAACTCACTCACTGCTTTGTTAAGTGCTTTGGGATTTCTCAAGTATAAAAGGTGCTATATAAAATCAATCACAGGAAACTCTGCTGCTGGCAGCCCAGAACTGCTACAGTAAGCGGTGTCCACTCAATCAATAGTCCCTCACTGAGAAGGGTAAAGAATACCATTAAAAAGATGTGCTTTTAGAAAAACTTCCATTAAGTAAAAAGAAAAATTCTACCTTAAAAAGAGTATACAGAAAGCACACAATATGTCGTTTCACGAAGAACAAGCAATATTAGACATGAACAAAGGATTTTCTTACTGCTTCCCACATACCTTTGCGTAGACTTTAACCATGCAAGAATACAAATTGATACACACTGAGCCTGAGAAAACCTGTAGGCTCCATACAAGAAATGGCTATTGGATTTTAAAATCTAGTTATAATAGGAAAATGGAATTAGCTCTTTGGCATAAGAGTAGAAAATAAGTGATTTTTAAAAAAACTGCTTGCTAAATAACAATATGCAAATTTGGAATGCAATATGCCTCATCTTCCTTTAATTATTGAAGTACAAGAATAATATGTAGATTTATAACATTTAATCATGTTAAAGAACTGGGATACTTGCATAATCCTTAAAGAAAATTGATTTAGGATATTTTGGGTTTTCATTTTATTTTAGAAGGTGCAAATGGCAAAAAGAATCATAGGAGAGGATATCTCATAGTATTTTGAATCCATAAACTATTTTTTTGTTAATTCCAGAAAAGTATTGTGGAAGGGAGAGAAAGAACCTTAAAAATAAATAGTGATAACTGTTGAAGTTCTCATAAGCATGCACATTTAAGAAGAAAGCGCTAGAAGAATTTGCCTAATGAATACTTCTGCAATCTGAAGGAGTATTTTAAATGTCATCAGTGTCTCTTAAATTCTTTTCTTCAGACTGTACTGTGAGTTCAAATTGCTAAAGCATAAGTAATTAAAAATCTCGCATTTACAAGAAAATGTGTAGATCTCATAGTCCAAGCGTTTTAAATTCTAGAGTGCATGAGAGCTCCTAGGGGATCTTGTTAGATGTTGATTTTGAGAGCTCACGGACCTGACCTTAAGAAGTAGTATGCCTACGAGAGCCCTGCTAAAATGAATCCTGCTCTATAGGGTCAGCCTTTCATTGGCTAGTCCTCACAACCAATCAGTTTGAGTGTCAGTCCTTCCCATTGATGTGCAAAAAGCAACCAAGGCTCAACTACAATAGGAGGGCACACACAACCTATACAAGGAACATACCTATACAAGGAACTAAGAGTGGGAGACATAGCAACTCTACCTAGTATTTAGAAACAAACACAGGGAGGCAGCCAAAATGAGGAGACAAAGAAATATGTCTCAAATAAAGAACAGAACAAAGCTCCAAAACTAAACAAAATGGAGACAAGCAATCTACCAGATGCAGAGTTCAAAACACTGTATATAAGGATGCTCAATGAACTTAGGGGAAGAGTAGATGACCTCAGTGAGAACTTTAACAAAGAGACAGAAAACATAAAAATGAAGATAGAAAACAAAAAATAACCAATCAGAGATAAAAAATACAACAACTGAAATGAATATATTAGAAGGAATCAATAATAGATCAGATGAAGCAGAGAATCAAATCAGTGATTTAGAAGATAAGCTAGCAGAAAACACTCAATCATAACAGCAACAATAAAAAAGAATCCAAAAAATAAAATGAGAATAGTTTAAGGGGACTCTGGAACAACATCAAGCATAACAACATTTGTATCATAAGGGTACCAGAAGGAGAAGAGAAGAAAGCAAAGAATTGAAAACCTATTTAAAGAAATAATGATGGAAAAATCCCTAACCTGGCAAAGGAAATAGACATACAAGCCCAGGCAGCACAGAGTCCCAAACAAGATGAACTCAAAGAGGCCCACATCAAAACATGTCATAATTAAAATGTGAAAAGTTAAAGAGAAAGAAACGCTTGAAAGCAGCAAGAGAAAAGCAGTTAGTTACCTACAAAGGCGTTCCCATAAGACTGTCAGCTGATTTCTCAAGAGAAACTTTGCATAAAATATTTAAAGTGATGAAAAATAAGGAACTACTCTATACAACAAAGTTATCATTTAGAATTGAAGGACAGATAAAAAGCTTCCCAGACAAGAAAAAGCTAAGGGAGTTCATCAATACCAAATTCAGTATTACAAGAAATGTCAGGGGGACTTCTTTAAGAAGAAGAAAAGAGATCAAAATTATGAATAATTAAATGGCAATACTATATATATATCAATAATTGCTTCAAATGTAAAATGATTAGATACTCCAATCAAAAGGTAAGGTGGCTGAATGAATAAGAAAACAAATCCCTTATATATGCTGCCTACAAGAGACTCACTTCTGACCGAAAAACACACAGACTAAAGTAAAGAAATGGAAAAAGATATTTCATGAAAATGGAAACAAACAAACAAAAAATCTGGGTTAGCAATACTTATACCAGACAAAATAGACTTTAAAACAAAAGCTATAAAATGAGACAAAGAAGGACTTCTGGGTACTTATCCAAAGAAATCCAAAATACTACTTTGAAGGGACATGTGAATCCATATGTTAATTACAACATTATTTACAATAGCCAATATATGTAGGCAACCAGGTTGTTCATCAATGGTTGAATGGATAAAGAAGAGGTGGTACATTTATACAATGGAATATTACACAGCCATAAAAATTTTTTTTGAAAGAATGAAATCTCGCCATCCACAACAACATAGATAGACCTAAAGGGTATTGTGCTGAGTGGAGTAAGGGAGAGAAAGACTAATGCCACATGATTTCACTTACATGTGGAATCTAAAGCACAGAATAAAAAAACAAAACAGAAACAAACACCTAGATACAGAGAACATTTAGAGGGTTGCCAGGTGGGAGGGGTAAAGAGGGTGGGTGAAAAAGGTGAAGGGATTAAGAAGTACAAATTTGTAGTTACAAAATAGTCATAGGAATGTAAAGTATAGCATAAGGAATATAGTCAATAATATTATAATAGCTATGTATGATACTAGAATTGTCAGGGTGATCACTTTGTAAGTTATACAAATGTTTAACCACTATGTTGTACATCTGAAACTAATATAATATTGTATGCCAACTATAATTTAAAAATAAAAAATATATCTATTAAAAAAAAGTGTGACTACTCTCTGGGTTGCAGATTAGTAAACTATAATATGTGACTGTTTCACGGTAACTTGTCCAAGGTCACCCCACTATGTGATTGTGGGGCCTCCCATGGTAGGAGGCAACCCATGCCTCCTACCAGTCACATAGCAGTGCTCTTTTCCCTTCAGCACCTGGTCCTTCTCTTCAAAATGGTTTTGATTACTGTCGAAATGCTTCCCAAATTGTTCACCCAGAACAAATGATGTTCCTTTCATGAAGAAAACTGGAGACATAATATAAACCCAACCTCAAATAATTGAGACATGGCAACTCTTTCATAATTTCCAGATACATGAGCAAAGAAAATTCCAATTTTTAATTATTTCTTAAATCAATAATTTTTTAAAAATCAGTTTTTATGTGCCAGAAAATTTTAATGTTTAAATGCCCCCAAAATTAATATTGACAAGGTATGACAAAAATATCTGATATTTTTCTCATATGATTACAATGTTTATGGCTTGATTAGAATTAAGACATATATAAGAATATCTGGAAAATTTAGTTGTGTGTGTGTGTGTGTGTGTGTGTGTGTGTGAGATTGAGTAAGACATTTAACCTTTCTGGCCCTTAGTTTTCCCATCTGCAAATAGGTCTAGAAAGAGGGTTCGGTTCAATGGTCTCTAAATTTCCTTCCAGTTTTACAAGTCTACAAAGTAAGTAATAATTAGGGTGAACAAAATGTTTCCTTTGTGAACGCCAGTCTTTATCATAACATTTTTTTTTTCAGAAAACTTAATAGCTATTTGTGATGTTTTTAGTTGTTTAAATATTGTTGTTCTAATGAGGATGGTTAACTTAAATTTTATGCTCTAGCCAGCAGCTTGGATAAATTTAGAGTTCTACCCCTGGATTAAAAATACACTGAATTCCTCTAGCATGTCATTAATTAAATGGTGTTGGGATTTCCCCATTGCAGATCCAGCTTCATGATTTTCTGACAGCAAATGGAGTAAAAGAAATCTCAGTCTTTGTGACTTCCAGAACATGTTTTGCCATCCTTCTCCCTATCCTTGACAATGAATGGGCTTTCTTTGGCCAGCTATTAAAATTTTCAATAGTGAAAATTTATTTCATTCTATTATCCAAATATGCAGATACCAGATCACCATTTTCTGAAAATATGTTAAATGGAATGGCACAGAAGGTTAACTATGCCAGCAAAAAAGGCAATTTTGGACAATTCAAGGAGATCTATAGCCAGGTCAAAACTCTTTCCCAGCTTCCTATGAAAATCTCAGCCTCTAAAAGGGAACGCTCTCATGATGCAAGAGAAATAAGAAGGAGCTTTACCAAAGTACATTATATTGTGACACAAAAAGCATAAATCATGTGTGTATGAAAATCATAAGCCCTAAGCTATAGAGAGAGTTGTGCAATTGACAATCAAATGGAGCTTAAAAGAAATTACAAGGTTTTCAGTTAAAGTCTTGAAATAAAGAAAGTAATATTTTACAGCAAAAAAATGCAAATGTCAAGTTTAAATCATAAGACTTTGCACCATTGAGCTACTAGCTAGTTCTATAGCTTCTTCAGTCCTTAACACAGGGAAAGACCAACTTTCATGCTCAATAAAACTTAAGAACTTTAGAAATACATTTAGGAACATAATTCATGTATTTGTGACTTTTTCCCTCCCTAAATGGCTAATTGTAGAAGAAAAATGAGTGAGCATAAGAACTTGGATGGTAACATATTCCATCATTTGCTTTGGGCTCTTACGAGTTCTTGTGTTTTTTAAATAGGGCTGCCACCAATTTGGTCATTTAAAGGAAAGGAGGTCTAGGGAATATGGAAGGCTATCCTCCTTTTCCCCTCCAGACACATTTAGCTCTTGCTCTGGAAAACCCTAGGGCAAGCTGAGCTACACAACAGCCAGCCAGCCAGCAACCACCAGACCCCAGGAAAAGCTGGAACCCAGCTGCCCAGTTCAGTTCTCCTGTCCAAAGCCAGACAGGTGGCAACCCAGATTGAATCTGTTGTTGTGGGAATGATTTGATTCACAAACAGGGTTATTAAATTTTATATGGAGACACAGGCGGAAGTCACAAGATCCTGGAGAGAAAGACCCAATTCACATAAATTTGTCTTAATAGCTGTGAATTCAGGAGCATAAAGCAGAAAAAAATTAATGGAAAGACATTTCACCTCCTCCGTCTGCCTGCTCCCCTCCACTCCCCAGCACATAATATGCACCCCCACACATAGATCAACAACTGCCATGACTCCCATCCAGCCCTTCGCAGGAGGAGCCCAACACATTGATCCGAGCCCATTTTTGACACATAAACTCCTATTTGGCCCCAAGTCACTGCAAGTGGACACTGCCACCAATGGCTCTGACACTAGGTTATTTGTTGTTGCTGTTCTCTGTCCCTGTTTGCACATTAATCCAGTGACAATTAGGTGTCAGTGAGCGTTGTTTCTGCTTAGCTGATAGCCTTGGGCTCTGAGCTTGAAGCCCTAATCAGGAGTGTAAACTCTGCTATATTTCAATTTGGAGAAGCGCTCTTCCGCTAAGAGGCCCCTGGCACTGCGATAAATAAAACGCCTATTTACTCTATTGCCACACTTAGACATCTAATGCACTTACTACCAGCCCCCTAATCATAGCCTACAGTTAAAACCGCCTATAAATCACTCCATTCTCATCCTGCACATTAGTAAAGCCATTTTCCCCAAACCCCACAATGAGCACTGTTTCCTTTTCTTGTTAGTCAAAAGCTAGATGATTTTTATTAGGTTAAAGACGAGTTCACAGATGGTAAATCGCATGGAGAGAAATGAGCTGGAGAGTTACACCTAGTCAGTGCGGGACACTGAGCGGGTGCCGGGGTGAGATGCAGTTCTTGACCCCCAGTAGCGGGACTCCTAAACGCGGCGGGATCCAAGACCCCACCCCACCTGCACGCCCACTGGGCCTCGGGAAACTGCGGTCACACCCTTCAGCGATCCCCAACACCTCGAAGCGCGGGCGCGCGCAGAGTAGGCTGAGGCCAGGCCTGGGAACCCCGCGCTCGGGCAGAGTGGACTCGGCTGGACATCCTCTTCCAAAACTGCAACCCCCACCCCCAAACGTGAAAACCGCCCCATCCCCCTTGATCTCGCCATGCATGTTTCCCACCAACGCCCGCTCACAGGCAAGAGAGCCCGCTGGAGGCCGGGAGCTGCGCGTCCCCGGGGGACCGCGTGCACAAAAGCTCAGCCCTCAGCCCCTGCTCCTCGCCTTCCTTTTCAATTCTCCCCCGATCTCAGGTGGAATTAGGAGGATTAAAGCGGCGAGTAAATGAGGCGAGTGTGCAAAATGACTCCTTTCTGAACCAAACGGCATGCTCCGTGCTGGGGAAATGAGATGCACATTTAAATCTCATCCATCCACCGCCTGCGGCCACCGCCATGTACCTGCCTACTTAGCCCAAGGGTTAATTAATTGAGGCTTCAATGCACTATTGCAAGAGCATTATTGCATTTGATACTCTACATCTGTGATTTAAAACTCTTTCAGTCCCTTGTCAGCAAGGGAGGGTTTTTAACTAGGAAATTAGCATTCAGATAAGGGAACGCTCTATTTGCTTCTGAAAGGAAGGAAATATTAAGGATGCTGGTGCACAAACCGGCTGTCATATCCTGTCCCATCCTGGAGGGAGCGCGAGGGCCCCCTCCCCTGGGAGCGGCGGTGACTGGGCCTGGGCTCGCTGGAGGGGCTGGCAGGAGGGGGCCACGAGGCCAGTGGGACCCCATTCTTCAGTCTCCAACCTGCTAGGGAGTGTTTGCCTCTGCGAAGTCCAATAATATATTTTCTCCCCACTTGGGAGCTGATTCTTCTTAAAATGCATTGCCACGTTACCTCAAATGTTGGCTTTCTGACTTCTCTGCGGGGTTCAGACATAGGAAGTAGCCTAGTTTTGTTAGGAATAAGTGGTAAACATCACAACAGAATTTTAAGGACACTAAAACAAAATCAGGGACAAGACTGCTGTTAGTGATTATTACCCTTATTATTTTAAGTATTAGATTCAAGATTTCAACGTACAAACTTGAACACACTTTTTCTACTTAAAATTCTTCAGCAATTTTAGCGGAATTTCACTTCCTGGACACATTTTTGAGTGTCTCTCTGTATGCACAAAACTCAAGAACAACAGAAAATAGTGGTTGACAAACCAAAGTTCTGAACCAGAAACTAGTTAGAATCCTGCCACCTAAACATGCTATATGATACAGACATAGTTTTCATGCAAAATAGATACATCTGTAAGTTCTGGACTCTCAGGCAAAAATCTTGAAAGAAAAAGAAAAAAAAAACCCTTTGGTACTTACTAACTACAAGAGGAACAAACTGCTGGTAGAAAGGAGAATGTTTCTTTTTTGAGCCCCGGACAGCCAGATAAATTTGGAAGACTTAGGAATCCTTTAATAACAAACACTCTGCCAAGTGCAAGGAATTATAATTTCTTTTCTACTGAAGCTCTGAACCACAGACCTTAATTAGGTAACAGCATCACCTATAGTGGGATTCGACCTGGAAACTGAAGTCAACAATCTAATCTAGACCAAGTTCTTTGGAATTCCATCAATAAGGCAAAAGATTGGGATAATGATCCAATTCTGTCTTTGGGTACTACTTCCTGAATGATCAATTACCCAGAATTTTCATTTGCAGATACTATCATTGCCTACCTTGTTCAAATTCCACTTTCTACATCTCAGCAGCATTAATAAAATAATCAGGAAAAGCTGGTGATAACAAAAAATAATATTTGAGGTATGTTTGCCTTATGGTTTTTTGTCTATTTCCATTTAAACCTTGAGTCACAATGCTAGTTAACAAGTTGCTTGGTCCATTTTGTTCTTAAGGACCAACTATTCTAACATTGTTTCATATTTAACATTTCAAGTGTTTTACAATACATCCAATTGTAAAACATTGTCTCATTGGTACAGACACCTTTCTGCTACCACACGCAGAGAGACAAGATACTTCCCATTATTTTAAATCTGTTTGATATAATCCTTTAGAAGTAGAAAAAGTAGAGCTTGCTTTTCTGTCAGCTTTGTACCATTTTCCCTACACTGCTCACACTGGTTCTTTATAGGAAGGCATGTTTCTCTGACTCCTGGGTGGCCTGCACTGGGGTCTTCCAAATAAAAGAGTACCACACGAAGAGCTCACAGCGTTTTGGAAGAGAAGAAACACAAAAGTAACTCAATAAGCTCTGAAAATCGATAAAATAAAATGGCAAGATTTTGAATCTACGTACAAAGCTATGCTTTGAGAACATTCAGTGATATCTCTCTCCAGAGATTACTCTGCTTTTACAAAAAAGGAGATTTCTGCACATTTGGAGTGGCTTATAGGACCAGGTAGATGCCACTTGGTATCTGGGAGGAAACATGGAGCTATATACTGAACGGTTTGATTATGATACATATAATTTGAATATCTGTCCTAAAGATAGATCCAGCAAACTTACATTATAAAACAGATTATGTACAAAATAAGAATGAAACAGAAAATGAAAATGACATTTTCACTAGGAAACTGGTACCCAGCAATAGTATTCTACAATAAGGAATGTTAATATCTAAGGATGCAGAGTGTGAAATTAGCCACCAGGTGTTCTCTAATTTATGAGTTTATTCTTTGCCATCCCACCCAAGTCCCCTCTAGCTACATCTCTTTCTAGGTCTGACTGGAACGTCTCTTGCTGGTTCCCAAACATTGCACCAAATAATACCCTTAGCTTTTTACTTTATAGGATCAGAGGATAAAAGGAACATGCTCCTCTTTCCCCAACACCATGACATTTGTGACAGAAACAAGGACTCTGTGTCCTCTTGCAGCTCTCCCACTGCCCTGTCAGTGACCAATACCTCAAATAGGTTCTGCACAGATAACTTGTTGGACCAACTAGTGAAATTCCATTGTAACCCCCGACCAAATCCTGGAATCCAGTTTTGTTACACAGAAAAAAGAAAAGAAGGAAGGAAGGAAGGAAGGAAGGAAGGAAGGAAGGAAGGAAGGAAGGAAGGAAGGAAGGAAGGAAGGAAGGAAGGAAAGAAAACAGCTAAAAAGTAAGCCAGAACCTAGGGCTGAGAGATTTTGAGTACATACAAATGTGCGCAGTGACATGTGACCTGTAGAGCTTCTGAGGGGCAGCTAGGAGAGAGGACGGATTGGGGACCCCTTGAAGGGCCTGATTCTTAGATGGCTGACTAGAGTGGCACGGCAGACTAAAGCGGAGCAGCAGATTTCCTCAAGTGGAATTTGTTGAGCAATGTGATGATACTATCAACTATTTTAAAAAAACTAGTCTCAGTCTTTTCTTTACATAGAAACACTGTTTTTGTTTGTTTGTTTTTGTTTTGTTTTGTTCTGGTTTCTTCTTTTTGATGGAATTTATTTTTCATGAAGCAGCAAAACAATTAGCTCGAATAGTTGAAGGTATTCCTCCATAACTCATTAGTTGTAGGGCTGGCTCTAAAGCTGGTGGTTGACAAACCAAAGAACAATGGCCCTGCCTTCTAAATAATCTGTTCCGTAGACCTCTTCTTTTGAACACGGGGCCTTCGCTTCCTCTGACCTGGAATATACCAGATGAGACCACAACCCTTTGTCAGCAAAAAAATGTTCATGAGTATCTTGCTTCTGCTGCCTGAGTTGATAGCAGGGATGCATTTTCCTGTTCAGAATGGAAAGTCTGAGTGATGGATCCCATCTCATCTCTCCCTCCCATGGGTAGAAGGGAAACAATTCTATTGTCTGCTCCTGGGCCACAGATACTTAAGAGACAGGTAAACTCCAGGAGGTCAGCTCCAGAGTATCCATCAGAAGAAGTCAGGAGAAAATAAATGCAAGAGCTACCTCACATTCCTCTGGAATTCAGTGAGAATTAAATATAAATAATGAACACAAAAGTAACAGGTACACAGATATATAAACTTTTCATAGTAGCAAAGGAACCTCATGATGAAAGAGTGAAGAAATAATACTTTTTAAAAAGGGCATCTTTTTTTTGGTAAGCATTGATAGAAGGAGGTGTGAGTAGTTTAAGTGTAGGTGATTTTTTTCAGAGGGGGAGAAGGCAGTTTACTTGCTTTAAAAACAGTATAAATCAGGTTGAAAAATGCCATATTTTCAATGGAAAGAAAAGAGCAGCACTTCAATTCATGGTTTTCTTTCCCATAAAAAAGGAAAGCAAACTCACATGCAAGCATCTGCAGAAGTACCATACTAAGCAGCACATAACAAAAGCAGCAGGCATCTTTAGGGATTTGGGATCTCAAGGTTCTTACAGTCCAGATGATCTGGAAAGAGATTATTTCATTAGCCACACCCCCAAAGTTGGCTCTGTTAGCAAGTGTAATAGGACTCCTTTCAGTTTCATAAAATATCTTGATAACTGGAAAGTGCTAGTTAATGGCAACCTGTTCCAACTATGAATTTTACAAAGATTAATATACCCCTTTAGGTTTCCTAAGATTCTATCAGGAGGCCTCCCCCAGTCTTGGGTGTTTTACAATCTCTGTGGGCACAAGGCTCAACTGAAACTACCACTCAACAGCTTAACTGTCATCTTCATCTTCTTCTGGCATAAAAATACATATTTTTTTCCCATAATAAAGATTTTTTATAATAGCAATAAAGTAACTCCAGAGAACATGGTTGTCTTGAGATAGCTTAACTGTGTCTGGTATCTCATAACGCCCTAGGGATACAGCAGGCTCATAATACTTTCTTTTGCTGCCATGTCTTTGCTTAATTAAGGAATAAAGCCAAAAGGTCAATGCTGGAGAAAAATGTAAATCTTTAAAACTTTTCATTCTTGACCTAAACTCTGTGTCATAAAACCTCAGTTATCTGTGTAACAAGCAGCACACCTACCTAGTCAGATAGGAGATACCAGAATACATATTACATCTTTAAAATATGCTTCTGACACCATAAAAATAAATTCCTGACCTCTTCACTTGGAATTATGATTCTGCCTTTTTAGAAAAGACTCACAAACCATTTGCTTATTCCCAGCGAGTGGAAAGCACTAACAGCAGAAGCCACCTACTTCGTCAAACATTGTGTTGACTCTCATACAGTAGAAGACAAGAAAGTGAGGTTTGTGTGTGTCATAGGGAGGAAAAATGAATATGTATATTCATCTCTATGGCTTATTCATTATTCCATTGCTGCAGCGCATGCAAATATGATTTCAGCTCCAATCGTTTTATTAGTTCACTGATTACTGTCCATCATAATGAGTGAGGTGGTTTGGGCATCGGTTTAGTTTACTAGAGGTTCAATCTTTTGCAATGGAGCTTCACAGACTATATCATATGTGCCACATTCAAAATGAATATTTCTGACCAATGATTCTTATTTTAGACAGGAGATGTTTTGCCTCTAAACTGATTTGTTAGAGCTAGTACAATGAAATAATAAATATTTACTTGTCTTCAAGAAATAGAACCTTCCTATCACATTCATGGCTGTGCTGATTGAAGGAAAAGTGTTATTCCATTATGGAACTAATTATATGTCATCTGTTTCTCTCTCAGATGAATAAATGGACAGACAGATGCTATACTGATCAATTAATGTTGTGATAGATCAATCGATTGATCTGGACTTAGATGATATGTATTTATGGAAGACAGAGAATGATTTATTTTTTTCTAGCAAATAGGAGAATCCAAATATGACATTTTATTGTACAGATGGGAACAGATGATGAGCAGAGTTGCTATTGTATTCTTGCTGTGAAAAAGTCATTCTTTTTCTTTCGCTTATATATTCACCAGACATTATGGCTGTATAAAAATGGGATGTTTAAATATTTGATAAACATGGGTAGAGCAATGCATTGCTAAAATTGCTAGAGTAGCTTGGCAGATTCTCAAAGAAACATAAATTAGCCTCTATACGAATGGAAATGTTTGGCTATTCTGGCCTTAAAATTATCTCTTTCTCTCTTCTCTCTCCATTTTTTTTTTTCTTTTCAATTGTTATCTGATAGGGCTTGGGTTTTCACTGGAGGAGTTTCAAACTATGCAAACTGTCAGCTTCACTAACCAAGTTAAATGAATCTTGCACTGGTGCCTAGACATTTGCAGGCTTCTCTTAGCTATCATCCAATGGAAGAAACCAGAGAAGGGTCTCAAGCTCTACTTATTTCACTTTACTGACATACTCCTTGTATCAGTCTGAAAGTAGAGTGTGCTAAACTCATCACTAATCTGGAAGGCTCTTCTGGTTAGTCTATACCTATCATTTGCAGTAAAATCTGATCTTGCTATGCCCCAAATGAGAGGCTGGCCCTGGCACCAAGTTCTAGGGGTCCCCCTCTTACCAACATGGAGTGTTGGTTGGGCAGAGAGAAGTGGTATCTGGTGGACAGAGGGATGCCAAAGAGGGAGGTGCGTGCCTGTCTATGGGGGTTGCCAAATGCCAGCATTTTATCTAGATGGGCTCTGGACTTCACTGATAGACTACAGAAACAAAAAACAAAAGGCACCAGTTTCATGTGTGTACGTGTGTGTGTGTTTACATTTTGACAATTGTTTTGCCTGTCCGCTCCTTCATTATTCAGAAAGGCTGCCTGCTCTTGGTGTTTCTAAAATCCAAAAACAAAAAATGAAGTTATGGCATTTATAAAGTAAAATGATCTAAATGCTTAGCTAACAGAGGCAAGGATCAAAGAATATGAAATTCACTTAGCAAACATAGAGGTTATAAAACAAACACTGGAGAGGTTTGAGTTTATCGAGTTGTCAAATAGATAAACTCACTTGCTGAGTACTTGCCAGATGCCAGGCATGGAGCAAGGTGATCTACTTAAGATAAAGAAGAAGTAATTGTACTGCATATAATTATGGAAATAGAAAATGCTCTGTCTAGACCAGGGGTTTTCAAGTTTGGGGTACCCAGAACATCAACATTAGAACCAGATGCAATTGCCCAGGCTCCACCCTCCCAACTGAATCAGGTTGTTGGTGGGGGTGAGGAGATAAGGGTGAGGTAGAATGGGGGGTGGAAATCACTCAGTTTTAGAACAGTATGTCAAATGATTCTTACCCACACTGAAGTCTAAGGATACTGATCTAAACCATCAGGCCTCCCATTACATGAGAGCAAGACTATTCCTTGAGATCTGTGTTCTAAGTTTTATTTGTTCCCTAGTGCATTAGTTTCCTGTGGCTGCTATAACAAATTACCACCAATTTCATGGCTTAAAAAAAGAAAAATTTATTATCTTACAGTTCTGGAGGTCAGAGTCCAAAAACAGCTTCCCTGGGTTACAGTTGAGGTATTAGTAAGGTTGTACTCTAAGGGAAAATCTGTTCCTTGCCATTTCCAGCTGCTGGAGCTGCATTCCTCCATCTTCAAAGCCTTCTCTGACTCTGCTGCCCTCTGCTTCAGTCGCATGGCCTTCTCTTCTGTGTCACATCTCCCTCTGCTTCCTTCTTATAAGGATGCTTGTGATTGCATTTAGGGCCCATTAGGATAATACAGGATAATCTCCCTATCTCAAGATTCTTAACACACAAGGTTTCTTTTATAATATAAGGCAATATTCACAGGTTCCAAGGATTAGAACATGGATATCTTGGGGGCTATTATTTAGCCTATCACACCTAGGATTGTTAATTTCTTTTTTTTTTTTTTACAGTCAGGTTTATTGAGGCATAATTTACACAGAATAAAATTCACTTATTTAACGTGTACAGTTTGATGAATTTTGACAACAGTACACAGTTGTATAACCACTATCACAATCAAGATGTAAAACACTCTATGTTCTTGTGCTTCTTTGTAAGGATCTGTTTTCTGTCCTTATAATTTTCCCTCTTCTAGAATAGCATATGAATGGAATCATACAAAAATCATACACTTTTGTATCCAGGTTCTTTCACTTAGCATAATGTTTTTGAGATTTACCTGTGTCATTAATTTATTTCTTTTTATTGCTAAATGGCATTCCACTGAATGGGCATACCACAATTTTTGTTCCATTCAACATTTGGGTTTGCTTTCTCTTTGAGGAAATTATGAATAAAAGTGCTATAAACATTTTCTTGTAGTTCTTCATGTGGATCTATTTTCACTTTTCTTCAGTAAATTCCTAAGAGTGAAATTGATGGTTTGGATCATAAGTATCTGTTTAGTATTTTAAAAAACTGTTGAGCTGCTTTTCAAAGTAGCTGTATGATTTTGCATTCTTACTAGGAGGGTATGAGAAATTTCTAGTTCTTCCATATCCTCACCAACACTTTATGTGGTCTTTCTTTTTAATTTCAGCAATCCTAGTCACTGTGTAGTGAGATCTTATTTTAGTTTTCATTTTTCTGATACTCAATGGTGTTAAACATATTTTCATGCACTGATTAGCTATTTATCTTCTTTGGTGAAGTTTCTTTTTAAAATTTTTGCCCATTTTTAATTGGGTTGTTGGTCTTATCGAATCATCAAGGTT
This sequence comes from Macroglossus sobrinus, assembly GCA_004027375.1. Taxonomy (NCBI): domain Eukaryota; kingdom Metazoa; phylum Chordata; class Mammalia; order Chiroptera; family Pteropodidae; genus Macroglossus; species Macroglossus sobrinus. Next base: position 55,580 of record PVKZ01000059.1, on the reverse strand, counting down.
CTTTATATATTCTGCATACAAGTCTTTTATCAGATATATTAGGCAAATATTCCCTGCCATCTGAGGCTTTTCTCACTTATTAACATCAATTATTTTTTAAATTGGGAATGAGGTTAAAAAAATCCATCTAAAGTGGACTGCTTCTACACATTTCAAGACCTCAATTTTGATCTTAAAATTAGTTACCTGAGAAAGAAAGTTATCTGGATCCCAGACTCCTAAACTTCTGTCTTTAATTTCCTGCTATATGACTGAAAATTCCATTTCTTCAGCTGTAATTTTCATGAGGCACAAACAGCCTTTGTTATTTTCTCAACATTTGGCTCTGTAGCAATTGTAAAATGCTAATCATGATTCTGAGCTGACATTCCTTGGTGACATTGGCATACTGCAGAAAAGCGTTTGGCAGGGTCTGAGGCTATACATATTGAAGTTGTTTATTTATTTTTGTTTAAGAAATAGACAGACAAGTTAATTTCACCTCCATTTGAGACACACAAAAGAATCAATGTTTGCCAAATAGAAAAACACACAATTGGTAAAGGTAAAAAAATGTATTTTCAAGCTTCTAAAACAGAATTAGAAATAAGGGAGGAGGGGAGTTTTACAAATGACTAGAGAGTGTCCCTCTTAAAATTGCCTCAGCCTTCTGCTTGAAATTCTTGTTTCCTGAAAGTTCCCTAGCTGAAGATTATATGTCCCATGCTAAGAGTAGAAAGCAACTTCAAAATACCTGGCTGGCATTTTCAATGACTTGGTATTGTTATAAAAACATTCTGTGACTTGAGACTTGGGGTGAATACTGAAGATTGGAAAGTACAAATTGCTTCCTGCCAGAAAGACACCCTTGTTTGAAGAAGGTTTTACAGGGCAGAGCCTTATTTTAACACCCTGAACCTCAACACCCTCTGTCCCTCAAGGGAGAAATGTGTAAGTAATGTTCTGAAAACCAAAACCCAAATCCCTGAGGTCAGGGCTCCCAGGTCAGGGCGGGAGTGGGTCCCCATCCTGGTGGGAGGGAGAGGAAGAGAGAAGAAAGGCACAGAGCCTTTCCCTCCGGCTCTTGCCCCAACACTGCTGAAGTGGTGCCCTGGAGAGAAATGTTATCAAACCATCTAATTCTGTCCTCCTGTCAGCCTGACAGGGACTTCGAATGCACAACTCGCCCAGAGCTGATTACCTTCAGGTATGGTTAGGCCGAGTTAAAAATTCCATTAGCAGTGCATGGGCACTGGGAACAAGGTTTCACAGGGGTGGGCTTTTTCTAGTTAACAAGGAAGAAATGGCTTCTCGTTTCACAGTTATCACAGGGAGAGGACACCAGTTTGTTTACATTCTACAAAGAAAAAGCACCTGAGCTCCACAGGCCTGGAGGCAGAGGCCAGGAGTCAAAGAGGGAACGGGCTTTTCAGAGAGAAAGCAGGTTGTCCCCCAGCTATCAGGCCCTATGGGAAACACAGGGCCTCCTCAGAGCAGCCTCCATTGGAGGCCCACCCAGCCATTGCTGCCAGTCACCCGCTTGGTTCTTAAACTAATTGTTTTTCATTTTCTCATAATAACCCTCCTCCTTCACCCTAAACCAAACACTGAAACATCACCCTCTATTTACCAAGCTTCAAGGAGTGCAATAAAGGTGAGCGTTATCTACTACTCTCTGCGCTGCTTTTAATTTTATTCTAGAAGAAAATCAATTAGACCATCAGAGTCCCATCTTCCTTCTTTGAGGCTTTTGGGTTTGAATAGCTCATAGAAGTACTTCCCCTGGCCTCCATATTTTAATAAATGCTTAATTGTAATGGTTTTAAAAGGAAAAGAAAAAGAGAGAGAGAGACAAGCAGACAGGCAACTTCAGAACAAAATTGGGCATTTAAAAGGACTCTTCAGGTCGAGCTGTTTTTCCACTCAGGCAACCTCCTGTATTGCTGATATTGTTTTATAATCGGGGCTTACATGCTCTGCTTTTCTCCTCATCTGCACACTTAAGCTGTTCATTAGCTGAGAATGTGACATCCTGGTAGAGCCAGGAACCAACAAAGCAGACACTGGGGTGCTGAGAGAATAGCTCTTCCTACCATAAAGTCATTGCCCTGGGCCTCCCTGGGAGCCCTCGCCAGCTCCCTTGCACGTGGCACCAGTTTAGGTGGAGGGTGAGGCCTCAGCAGGCAGCATGTATCTGAGGGGAAAGGATGAAAAAGACGGGAATCTCAAATGAGCATTGAGAAAACACCTGGGGGGCTTTCCAACGATCTCACAGTCAGCCTGGTGTTTGGGAACTTCCAGCAATCTGTCAGGTATTGGCATGATGGCTTGTATACTCAGCTCAACATTGATCAAAATATGGCTGATTAAAAAATATGATTGAGCAAAAGGTGCTGTGTAGGGCCAAAGTCTATGATGTACCAAGATACAAGGGCAGAGAGCCGCCCATGTCAGGTGGGCATAACAGAGGCCCTGGAACGCCTTTGGAAAAGGCACATGGGGCCTCATCATGGAGGACCTTGGTAACAACATCTTCAAAAAGCCAACACACATAGCTGACAGCCTACGGGTTGTTCCTGGATAAGTACCTGGTTTTGTGTCTCACTCTCCCACTAAGATGTGGCCTCAGTGACTTTGTGGCCCTCATCCCTGTCTATCTGAGCTAGAACACGCCTGTCTCACAAAGGTGTTTGGTGCATGCAGCTAGGAAGAAAAAAGTGGCACTGGAACAGGAGGAGGAGATGCTGGGAAACCCTGTTCTGCTGATGATACAGCTGCAAGTAGAAAGTTTTGAGAGGAGAACACTGAGCCAGTGCTGGGGTCTACAAAAAAGTCTATTCCCACTGATCTCTGCAGAGGACAGGAGAGGGTCCTCCAGGTCTGACAGGGCTAAGGCCAGGCCAAGAATATGGGAGTCAGCCACAGCCTGGCTAGCTTGCCTTGAGATTTGTTCCCAGCCCTACAGATGGCCTCTGGGGACAAGGTGGAAGATGCTGAGGATGATTCTTTGGACTTCTCTTTCTGCCATGTCCCCCACTCCCACCCTCACCTGGTCTAGGCAGTGGTTGGCATTTGACACATTTTAATCCCTTGCAAGCAGAAGAGTCTCTAGGTTTTAAGGTGGAAATGTATGTCCATAATCACCCCAGATATTATTAACAGAGTGGACCACCCTCTCAGCCAGAGTAGTGCCTTTGACAGGGAGGAGACCTCTCTCTACTGCCACACCTCTGGTCTTCTTTAACCAAGGTTAGCCTCTAACTTCCTCTGCGGTTTCCTTTGCTGTGGTCTACTCGCCTACCTGAATGAGATGAGGGGTTTATGAAGATTATTTTTGGTTTTTGTTCTCTTCCTGAATATGCAGCTTCTTGACAATATACATAGTAGCATAAAAGGTGCCACACTTTCTGTGGGATAGCCTTTCTGAGTTAGAGACCTCCAGGCAGCTCCTTTCCTCCCACTAGACACCTTCTCTCCTCTCCACATCTATTTACTTCACAGCCTCCCCGCTCCAAGTAATTATCGGTCTACAAAGGCTCCCACCAGCCAATGTGGTCCTCTTCGCTGCAGCAAGCTCCGTGCAATTGTGGTCACAGACAATCAGATTAAATGTCCTATCACCCAGCATTGATCAGATTAGCAGTCTTGTGACTATTCATTAATTGTATTTTCTCTCTGAGCCCTATTTAACTCAATACCAACTGCATTGTTTGTGGCATAAAAAGTAAATACGAATAGGATGCTTGTTAGATTTTAAAAAGAACAATCTACTACTTTTCAAAACAGGTTATAAGAGGATAGATAGGCTAATGCAATGCTTATTTTCCTGGGGCAAAATAGTGAAGCTAGGAGATTTCCCAAGAGTCATCACATTTCTGTAAAACACTTTTTAGGATTCCTGTTTTTCTGTGCTCAAGAAATTCCTCCCTTCCTTCCTGGGGGATTGGGGGAGGCAGAGACTACCATTTTGTGTGGGAGCAGTCACGGACAGCAGGCACAACCCTTGAAGCCAAGGGGAAATTGGGTTATCTATGTAAGTGACAGGAGAAATCTCAAGTATTGCAGAGGGTTTAAATATGGAAGAGGAAGAATTTAACCAAGGGCAGTTCTCTGCCTAGGCCTAAAGTCCAGAGGTCGGCCATGCCCTCTGGGTGGGGTGTGGTGTCCTGCTGAAAGATCCTGAGTCCAGGCAGAGGAAGAGGACTGCTAAGGCAACAGTCACTTCCCTTGGTTTCTTTGTAACAGCTCTCTGTGATCTTCCATCTTTTCACATGAAGAAACTGAGGTCCTGGCAGTCGGAGGCTCGACAGATGTCACTCACTCAGTGGTAAAGCCAGTAAATGGCACATCTTTCCCTAATGTCGCTGGAACCCATCTAACATCATGAAGGTCAAAAGTAAACACAGGTGCTTCCCATTTTGTTCATTTTCAAGATTCACAGCATTCCAGGGGGAAGAAATTTTGGGAAAAAATTGCTAAACAATTGTCCATAAAAATTCCATGACGGTGAGATGTTAGGGAGTGAAATAGTCTCCCTAGAAAAAAGGTTAAGAAGGTTATTATTTGACACTACTAAAATTATTAGATAAAGAACTGAAGAAGCTGGGGAAGGGGAGACTCTGGGGAAAAAAAACTGATAAAGCAGAGCTGTGTCACATGTACTGTCCATCATGTATGTTTTACAAAAACATTTTTCTTATGCACTTGAATAAATGTGATCCTTTTCCAGTCCATAATGGAGAATATCTACTACTTGGATCTTTTTATACAATAATAATGTCAATAATCTAATGATTAAAAAGCTCCAAGCACCATACTGGGCACTTCACCTCAGTGACTTTTAGGTTCCTTTCTCATCTCATAATGCTCCTGAAGAATATTTTCTTATACATGCCCCAGGGCCTGGCAGATCCTGGCCAATCCTGGCTATGCCTGTCGGGTGTATGACTGAGCAAGGGGCTAGCTGCTCTGAGCACCAATACCGTCATCTGCAAAATGTAGATGAAGATAGCTCCTTACATACTGCTATTGTGAAGATACAAGGAGAAAATACAGGTTAAAATTAGCCTAAGACCAAGCAGAGGAAATCCTCCAACCATGGAAGATGTCATTTAAAAAAATAGAGATAATCAGTGCAAATCTACTGTTTTTCTTTCCCACTTAGCTATTTTCTATATATCTTGTTTTATCATTTATTTCTGATAGCCTGTGAATCTCACAGGAGCACAAATCCTTTCCAAAGCAGATTTAATTGGGGGTAAAAAGGCAGGAATCCTAAGAAAAAGAAATCCCTGTGGTCCTGTAAAAGTGAGGAGTAAACATTTCACTGACAGAAAGACTCCAATGTTTGCTATTCCATGAAAATCTGCTTAATTTATAAGCTACAGTGATACCCCAATAGGTTAGGTTAAATTCACCCTTAGAGCAATTTTAATTTCAGTGTTACTATTGCTATAATCTGAGGGGTCTCCCAAGATGAAAATATCAGTAGAAAAATAGGGGGCATCTGAGAAACTCATCTAACAGGCAATTTGGGGCAAATATATATATTCTGCATTATACAGTTTAGCACTAAAATGTATTTGAGGAATACCTAAGAACATGTCTATTTAATTTTAACCAATGGGTTATGGGGACCTTCAAAAATCAAACACAATAAAAAGGAACAATATTTATGGCTTTTTAAAGCCTATCCTATTATTGGTTAGTGCTCTTCTCAATGGTTTAACTGTAATTGGTTCCACTTTCTCAGTGTGGATGATTTTTATACATCTGAGTTAAAAAATAATGCTGCTTGCAAGTGAAAAGTTAAAGACCAAGACAAGGCCTATTAGAATAACATTACATTTTTTTATTCCCTGCACTTATTTTGTCAATTACTAATTACTTCCCTTTTCCTATGCAACAAAATAGAAGCCATAAAATCTCCAATGAACAACTTTTTCCCAAATAGGTCCTCCAACTCTGCTGAAGGCTTATAGGTAATTTATCTACCTCAGTAGGCAATGACCTTTTGTGAATCATGAGTCATTCCTCACTCCTAATGAGATGGATCCAGATGCCATCCTACCCTCTGCATCGGCCCCTCCCTTCTCTGTCCAACAGAGGCCATGTTGCTCCTGCTTCCCGACTTCTCCAAAGCGAGCTATAATTAGTCCCCCAACACAGCAAGCCTGCTTAGGAGGGAAGCCCCCTCCTCTTTTTCTTCTTCCTTACACTGGCTGAACATTAAATGTTCTTCAGTAAGCAGCCCTGAGAAAAAAAGGGTGAAGGGTGAGAGACGCCAAGATAAGTCTCGTTATTGTCTGGGAAGTAGGAATGACTTTTTGGTGCCTTCAGAGGCCTCACTGTCTACTCTTCCCAAACCATAGTTATGGGGAAAAGAACAGTGCTCCAAAAACAATACTGGGCTCAGTGTTTTAGCAGCAAGAGGGGTGCACCATGGAGGCCACCCTGTGTGCCTGTGGTCCCCAGGTGGTTTCAGTTAAGTAGACTCTAATGTGTCAATCAATATATATTATATGTACCTAATAGGTATATATATGTTATTATATATGATTTACCTGTATATTACATACAGGTATTAAGTACTTGTAATGTATTACTAATTATATAATTACTAATTATATACATGGAACTTTAATTATATAGTACTATCCTGTACCAATATATTAAGCGCATTACAAAACAAATAGAAGAAACATAAAATAAATAATAAAAATAAATATAGGTTTTAATATTTTCTCCCTGTTCACTTTTGGACCTTGGCAATTTTTCTGCTTACTGGAGGTCCAAAAAGAAAAGAATGACACATGTGTTCATTTTGGTCCAAAGTAGATTACTACTTGGCCATAAGTAACAGTGCTGGAAGTTGGGGCCACATGACCTCCCATACCACATCATGACCCTACCGGTCTGAAGTTAAGGGGTGCAGATCAGTAATCAAAAGATCAAATTGTTCCCCATACCCCACCTCACCTAAGCCCTGAAACTGTTTTTCAGGCTGTGCTTTCCATTCACAAGAGTAGGAGCTGCTGGGAAAGTGAAAATATTTGCAGACCATCAGCTCTGGAATTCCTTCCAGAATGTTTAATGAATCAAAATAGGTGGGCAAAGGGGTAAGGTTTGAAAATGAAGCTGCTGTCTGAGGAGGAGCTGGCAAAGGCCCTTTCAAGAGGCGGATCCAACTGGAGGCACGGAGGACACCAGGGAGGACTTATCCTTCCTTACTGAAAGGTCAGAAGGAAGTTAGAGGTGGTCTTTCACTGCTGCCTTCATCAGAGGAACATCTACCTGTATGGAAAAGAGGCGGACCCTGCAAACGCAGAAGATGGTAGAGTGCGTGGAGGGAACATAGAATAACATTAGCCTGAACATCTCCATGCCAGGTTTTGACTGCTTCTTGCTGCCACGTCTGTACAAGCATAACAAGAAGTTGAAAATAACTGGCAAACCAATGTGCATAAAAAGTTCAAACTTTAAAATGTTTATTTGTCTTTTAAAAATCGATATGTACATTCACATAACTAATCAAGTAAAGCTATCTTTAAAGTATTTTAAATGCACAAGGTTTAATAAAATAGACTCTATGTGCTAATTGTACAGATAAAATTACATTTTTTTTCCTGAGGAAAAAAGAAGAAATCTAATTTCTTCTAATAGGATAGTTCCTCATAAGACCTACATATTCCTATTTAAATTCCAATGAAACAAAAGAGTCATGGACTGAGAAATTGTCAGGTTTTAAAAATAATTTATTCAAAAAAGAATAGAATTCCTTGATGATTTTTACATTTGAAATAAGTAAGCTACCAAGAATACTAAACGCTTGAACCTATGTTTTAGAGAGAGAATTTTCTAAAAAATAAAAGGAAAACCACCTACCAATGTACGGTTTCTTTCTAGGTCAGCGATTTTGCTTTATTCACATGTCTGGGTGAGGTTGGCGAGTGCGACCTGCCAATGGAAGCCACTGGATTTGACACATTTCAGTGTCAGCTGTGGGATTTCTGCCTTAAATCTGTCAGGATGGTCCTGTGGTCACTTCTGCAAAAACCCTTGGGAATGAAATTTATTGTTATACCTCAATAGCTTTTTGTTCACCTCCAAAATAGGGGTCCTGGGTCATACTAACAATTGTGGGGAGACAAAATGCTCTCTCTATATTTTATTAAACAGATCTCTTAATAATTAATCAAATGTAAAAATTATTTTCCATCACTCTGACACTAAAGCTAAAGCGTTGGGACATTTTTTTTTCCTTGGCCTGTTTCTTTACCTTTTAAATTGCCCTCTGTGGGTTCCCTCAGCTACAAGGCAAGTGAGGAGAGAAAGGCTAATTTACGACTTGGCTTTTTAAACCATAATCACTCCTCTGGGCCTCTACTGAAGAAGGGTTGGGGATTTTTGTAGGTTGTCAAATAAACACCTGGAAAATCTGTTCTCAGGTCCCCCAAGTCCATAGTGGAGCCATGATACCATGGAGAGGAACAATTTCACTAAGTCCCCTCCGAGCCAGGGCACAGCACAGTGCCCTACTAGGAGATGGCATTGTTGGAATATAAAGACATGACTCCTTGTCTCAAAGAGTTTCTGTGTTTAGGGGAGAAAAATACCTTAGCAAAGCAAAAATTGCTTTACGCATCCCTGAAAATTAAGAAGAGAATGCTGTCTTGCTGAGCAGTTAGCCCTGAGTTCCACTTTCAGCAGTGGCGTGTGCACTGTTTGCAGCCTCTAGCAAGACCCTATTAGAAGATGGGTGGTGTCTTAGGGAGTCAGGGACCTAATCTATGACAGATTAATACCAGATGAGGGACATTGCTAGGAAAATGCACAGCAAGCAGTTCTTCTGACCTTTCCTTACTAAAAGGTCAGAGAGAAATTAGAGGTGGTCTTTATTGCTGCCTTCATCCGGGGACATTCCATCTGAATGGATAAGATGCGAGCCTTGTAAATGTAGGACTAGATAGTGTGTGCAGAGGGGAATTTGGAATTGGGTTTACTTTAGGAGAGGGCCTCTGAGGAGAATGTGGGGAGAAGTAAGGGTGTGTATGTGCACAACTGAAGCTACCAAACTAGGTGATGCAAAAGCCAAGCGGGCAACAGAAACGGTTTGGAAATGCACGGAAGAGCAATGACTGCTGGCAGCAGCGTCAATATTCTCCCTCTGAGCACTAATTACATTATTAAGCAAACAGACCAACACAGGGTCTGAGGGATGGAAACACGTATTTAGGATCCAGTCACTCTCCACTTGGCTGCAAATAATCCTGTGTGATAGACAATTCTTAACAACCAAACTAGGTACTTTCCTTAACTTCTCTTTACTAAGCTTGAGAAAGGTAAATAAGCATCGTTTCCATGCCAGCCATGCTTGGAGAAGTCAGACTCTGTATGCTCAGCGCTACCCAGCTCTATCAGATATTGGTAAGTCTGGCAGCCAGAGAGGCCATCATCTCCTGAGAGGAGATGCAGGATTCAGGAGACACAGGAAATGGGTTACAGAAGTGGCAGTGTGCATTTTCTTGGCTGCAAACAATACGCATTTGCTAATTAGACCTTTGCAATACACAAGAACCCAAAGCTCCTCTAATCTAGCTAAATCCACCTAAAGAGATTAGTTAAACACAGGATTGGAAGACTCCAGGAACAACATGGAAAGGATATGTATGCAATGGGAATAAATCTGTTATTTAAAAAAAAAAAGTGTAAGAGGAGCTCGCAGAAGGAAATATGCAGCAGGCTGAGCCAGCCGGGTGAATGGCAGAGAGAATAGAGGCTATTTGAATACTGATGTGGCCCTCACTTTCTTCCATTTCCATTAATGACATGCTCATCAAGGGCAAACAATGGGACCGGCTGCCGGCGCCTGTCACAGTGTGTGGGTGCTGGGATGCCAGGCTGTCATCCCCGGGCTGCATTTAGAGACCTGCACGCTAATAAGAAGTGCTCTGTGCCGTCAATGCAGACAGGTGCTTCCGCGGCTGGGACATGCTCCATTCCCTTCCCCCTGAAACCCTCCTTTCCCGGCCCCCCTGACAGACACCATGAAATGCACAAATTAACAGCCCCATCATGTTGGGCTGCTGCTGCCTGCGGTGAAAGCAGAAAATCAAGTTGTCACCTAGGGTGCAGTGATAAAGCCACAGCCTCATTTCTCTGTTGGTGCCCTATAATAGCAAATGCCAGACAGCTGGAAGGATAGGAGGCTTTAGATTAAGGCCCTGATGCACTCTGGCCAGAGAATTAGTAGTTGCTGTTTCCATGTAGATATTCTGTTTAAAACAAACATCTGGAGAAAGCAAAGTTTCCTAGAATGGCAAAGCCATTTGCCTTCTCTGGAATCAAAGAAAACAGTCCAAAGAGATTGGTGTTTTCTTAAAAAAAAAAAAAAAAAAGTGAGATTCCCATTCTAAATTTGCCTAGAACTCTATCAAAGACTTAGACCAAGGTGAAGGTTAACAAGTTGACAAAGAATCGGGTGCCAAAACCAATCTTGATGCAGAGAACCCTTTTTGGGTCCATAGAACCTTGAGCTACTTACACCCATTCAGCAAGTCCTCCTTCTCTTGATAGAAAGGACTCTTCTTTTGGAATGTTTAGACCCCCTTGAGTAGTCCACCTAAAGCTGTCCCTCGACTCCAGGCCATTCCACTCACTACACATCTTCACAGACTGAAGCTGCTTCTTGTGAAATAACAGATACAAATAGCCCTCCCTTCCTGGCATCATAGCCAGTTGGCTGTAAGTATCTGGTGGCCTGGCCCAGCCTGGGTTGACATGGCCAAGTGTGCAAAAGGCAAGAAATGGAGGGGCCTGAGCCCTTCAGACTCCAAGGAGTTTAATGACATAATGGCCTGAGAACTTCAACATAAAACAGGAAGAGCAACTAACGAAACTTATAACATAAAACCCCCCTCCTGTCATTTTTATAGTAACAGTAAAACACTTTATTGAATTTATGAGCTACATAATGACTATGAAGAATGTAACTTGAATTAGAACCAACTTGGAAATATAATACCAACTATAAACCCTTTTCTATTACCCCGTCCCTTCAGCTTTTTCTGTCCTCTTCCTTTTAACCAAGGGACATAGCCTTCCTTAGACTTATGCCTGAGACAGAGTCCACAATTTGCTAATAAATTTTGACTCTTCCTCCGAAGCTCCACAGCTGACAAACCTCCTGGGGTAGGACACTCTCTGGGGGTAACTATTCCCTTTCAAAGCCTCAAAGTTATTAAAATGCATTTTAGAAAAGAAACCAGTTTGTCTTTTCTTTGCATAAAGCCTGTCAAATCTAGAGGATCTCCGGAGATTTACATCAGGCATTTCGATATCTGTAACTCCACACAGTAATGGCCTTTTCAAAATAGAAATTGTGACCCCCTTAGAAGTTTGTGAAAAGCATCCCCAGCCAAAAATTCCGTGTGTGAGTAGGTCAGGTTCCTAATGACTGGATGGGTGGCGGAAGGGATGCAGATAACTGAGCTAAGTAAGCAGCGTGCTAGACTGTGTTTTCTATTTCCATTTTGCTCTTTAAGTCTTTCTGTTCCCCAAGGATTTTTCTGGAGGGGTAATAAAATAAAATGGGTGAAACAAAGCCATAAGCTGGTTAAGTCTGAAAGACATGTCATCTCATCTAAAAGGAAGAAACGGACCATTTCCATGCCTAAGGCTGACAGCAACGCCTGAGCTGGCAATAGTGCTATTCCATTTGATTTATAGAATAATGGGGTGACAAATGATGACAAAAATAAACTTTTACTGCACTGAACTGCTCCTTTATTTATGAAATTTGGCCAAGTAGTGAAATCTTTTATCTGCAAGTTGTAACATGGAGTGGGAACGAGCGATTATGGTGTGGTAATAGTAATCCAGCGATGGAGGCTGAGTCAGTTGGAAATGGATTGAGGTAAAATAACTACCGCACCATGATAAATGTGAACAGCGCTTTGCTGACAGATGATCTAACAGGTGTTCATAACAACTATATAAGAGGATTTATTTATGACCAGCCACAGCCGCCGCACTGTAAATCAACTCCAGCAGCTGCACGCCGCTGAAACCAGGTCCCTGATGGAAGCACGGCGCGAGAGCCCAAAGAACACAATTCACTCCAGAATCTTAATCATCAAATAACATTTTTTTAGGTAATTACACCACAGCACAGAAATCATAATTATTTTCAATTAGAAAACTGAGCTATCCATAACTTTGTTTACAAAATATTTTTATTCAGACCCTATGGTTTTGATGAGGCCTGAACAAAATGGAGGCTCTGCAGTCAAGGAAAGAGCACCCTTGGGTGAGGGCGAGTTCAGCGTGACAGCAGCAGCTGCCCCTCTCTCATGGTGACTTCACTTCTTAAAGCCTCAAATATCAACATTAAGTTGGGAGGATATCTGGTTTTCCCCAAACTTCCACATGAGCCTCTGCTTGGTGGCTCATCTGAGCTCACACCTCACCCTTTGTTGACACTAACTATACACGCAGTTGGTTGACAAAAGGGAATAAGCGTATAGCACTGGGCTCGTTAGAAATGGGGGTTTCAATTTAGGCTGAGGAGCCTACCTACATGGAACCTCTCCCAACTACTTTGCAAAGTCAGATTTAACAGTTTTCTTTCTGTAGGCCATAAGTCTTAACAATTCCTTACTGTTACCCATAAAGATGGGTGATCCTGCCATGAAACAAAAGTCCTCATTCATCATGTTGCATAAAAAAAAAAAAAAAAAGTGATTCTTACATGGGATGAGAGATACTCATTTGTGGGTAAAATCAGAATCTTGTTTGGGTACAATTTGAGAAAGTTAATCTCTCTTCCTTCTCTTCCTCCCCCTCATATTTCAATACTTTTCCTTGGCAATGCCCCCCCCCCTCCCCTCCCAGGCCAGTTAATGAAAAAGAGAGACAAGGTGAGGCCTCCCTGTTCTAGGTGTCCTTGTAGCATCTGCAGTCTTCAAGGGCTGACATGAATGAGCTCATTGGCAGAATTACCTACTGGTTAGGTTTTCTAAACATCCCTAGATCTCAGAATGAGATTCTTTTACATTTATGCCTGTCCTTTGGTGTCTCTGGCCCTCAAAGTTGTAATTGAGAAATCGGAATGTCATTAAAGACAGGTTTGAGTCCATTGTAATAATTCTGTATTTGAGTTCTGAGGATTTGGGGTCTTCAGCATACATAATTACTGAACCAGCTAGGAATTAAACGTGCAAGTGATTATGTACATAAGATTGACTCCAGAGAAAGATGACCATGAGATTAGAAATTTCAACTCAGAATCGCTTAACCAGTAACGAGACACCAATGGAATTTCATATTCTTTAGCTACTTTGATTGTAAATCTGAAAAGACTTATTTCAGAACCTGCAGTGGCAAAGGAAACAACTAAAATCCTCAAGGAAGTATCTAAAACTGGCTTACAACCTGGAGAGTAAAACCAATAGCCTGATTCTCCTGATCTCTATTTCAAAGGTTCCCAATGTTTTGTTTTTTTTTCTTCTGTCTCATGGCCCCATCTGTAATAACTCAACCATTCGTTTCTCCTCTAAACTACCGTGGACCATTGAGCTGGGAGCTTAAGGGATGGTTTCAGGAGAGAAAAAGACTGTTGAGAGGGGGAAGAGAAGAAATGAGGGCAAGGAGAGGAAGGGAACACATTACTTTTGTTGATGTTTGGGAATTGTTGCTTTCCATTCAAAGGTATTTAAAAGACATTTTAAGATATAGCCTCAGTTAAGAAAAAGACACTCTTCCTTCTCCTACTCCTGGAAACTCTCTTTTCTTTCTCTTCTAAATGCCACCTTACTTTTGAGACCTACCTTGCTTCATCCCCTAAGTTAAATCTTCTCAGAACTCACTAACCCAATGCTTACTTCTTCTCCTAAACTCAAAAGCTTTTACTGGTGTGACGTGACAATCATGCAACTGCTTCACGATGTTTCCCAGAAACCATTTCAACTTTCAAATGGCTATATTCCAAGTTTGCTGGTCAAGTAGTGATATGGAATCTAAAATGTTCTTCCTCAAAAAACAATTACACATGTTAGTTAACTTACTAGGTCAGATCTTAAAATTCTGCTTACTCCCTAACACAACTGAAAAGTGGAAGAAAAATAAAAAGTAATGTTACCAAAATAGGAAGAGTAAAACATTCATTTAGTTGTACTGAATGCTGTTTGTCAGGAAGTCACATAAGTAAAGGAGATGGAGATTGCACAGATTCAGAAAAGAATCTTCAGGTCCATCTAAGGACATATTTTCCTATTAAACACAATTTCCATTCGTTTAAAGCTGTAACACTAAAATAAACTTGATTTTTAAAAAAATTCTTCTAAAACCTCAAGAAGAGAGTGAAAGTTATCACAACAACTTCCTGAGGTAACTGGTCAAGTTAGAAGAAGAAGGGAAGGAGAAAGAAGATTTAAAAACTAAGCAAATAACTGTCTTTCCATGAACCAACCTTCAACTGATGGAAGAACCAAAGAAGCGTGCACACAGTAGCCGGCGAGTCTGGTCCAGTCACTTGTGTGAGGACAGCAGAGGTGGAGGTGAAGTGATGGGTTCAGCAAGTCTCTGGGGGCTGATTGTTTAAAGCTGTTGGACTTGGCACCTGAAGTGTATGTGGGTAGTCAGGAGGTGAGTCTATGTTAGAATATAAGCAAAGTCTGTTTGCAAATCAGGGTTCACTAACTTAGTAAACTCAACGTTACCATTTCTTTGCCTACTGACAATTGGATTATAGGTTTCTTGGGGGAATAAAGCATATCTCCTATTTTACCATACCCCTTGACAAGGGTTACCAAAGTTCTTCACATTCCACAGTGGATATAGTCTCTAAATGGAAAGGAAGAGCAAGGCTCTGTTAATTATGTTATAACATGGGGCTCCCTCCCCCTTTATGTGAAAAGGTTTTTATGCCTTTAAAGAAAGTTTCCTATAAAATGAGAGAATAGAGAGGGGCAACAAAAATGGTGAAAGAACTTAGGTTTACCTTTAGCTGGTCTGACTTTTTTTTAACCTCTTTCTCTGTTTTTCAACATTCTGGATTCTTATCTTCTCTAATAGTAACGTATAAACGCTTAACAACAGAAGTACAGGTTACAAGGGCAAACCTTTTCATAAGCTATTATAAAGTTATTCAAATGTTTGCAAATAGTTATTGGGAAGGACAAGTATCCTGTACTTTAATTTGGTAAGTTCATTGTTAGTTTCTTCAGAATAAAAACATTCTCTTTTTCTTGTAATAAATAAGGCAAATATATTGTGATACTAAAAATGAGGCTCAGTCTGAAATACACTATGAGAGCCATTCTTCAAGATTGGTGTACATAAAATGTCCCATTAAGTGGACATTAAAATGAAAAAATATAGCTAGAATTAAGAATTGAACATTGACTAACTCGACTCAATGGAACAATTTAAAGATAATCATGGATTATGATAAAGTTAAAGGAAATACGAGGCAAAGAATTCTGAATCACCATGCTAAAAAGAAAGAAAAAAACACGCAAATCTGAAACTTGGAAATTTGGTCATTTTTCTAATTTCACTTGTGTGAAAAATATTTAAGTGATATTAAGCTGTTGATATCAAAATGGTTTCAATTATTAGAATACCACAGTATATTAAAGTAAAAGTCCTATTGAAATTTTCTTAGTTTTAAAAAATTTACAAGTGCATTATCTATTTTCAAAGATGAATGGTCTCATTTAAGAGAAAAAAAAATCTCTCTATATTACAACATGCACTTTCCCCTCTGCTCTGAGGGTAAGTACAAATGTTTCTCAGAAAAACAGGTAATTAGCCGGTCAACTAATTTGTTTCAAAAAGTTGTTGACTTAAAAATCCAAAGTTATGAAGCTCTGAGAAAAAGGGTTAATAATGGAAATGTCAATGGGTTGCAGTGAAAGAGGAGCTTCTTGGTGCTGGTGTCATCACAGCATACAAGGCTCCAGAGTGAGGTAGCACAGAGCGAGGTGACCTCACTGCAATTTTCCTCTTCACTCAGAGTCACTGCGGTATTTCGGGAGCAGGAAAATTTAACAACCTTGTTTGTTCTCTCCAGCTTGAAAATTTAAATAATTTTTTTCCAGTGTTTTGTTCTTTTCAATATGTATATCCCAAGAATGTTCCATCCTGTTTTTTTTAACCTTTTATATATGATCAACAATGTTTCAATAAATGCAACTTCTCCTTTTTATTTTTTAAAAATCATTATGTGGCTCTCTATACAAAGGGAACTAACTAGCATATACTGTCTTAAACTTACTACTCATTACATGTCAGAAAGGTAAATAAAATTCTGAGTGGTTCAAAAAAGAAATTTTCTGATTATAGAATAATCTTAATAAAAATAGTAACTTGCCTAAGTTTACAAATAAAATAAACACTTCAGGGAATGGTACTAATATATTAATCGTATAATTGGTTTTACGATTTTTACAATTAAGTTTTATATTAGTTTCCAAAGGCATTTCAGTCCATCAGTTAGGCATCAAGCTCTATAAAGGAACAATGAGATTCAAAGAATGTATTCAGCAGGTGTAACACCCCTTGTAAAGAGATCCCTACTAAAAGATCTAAGTGACATGTAAAGAGGTGTTTTATTTTGCAACATGAAGATTACATAAACTAATTTTTTTTTCTTGTAGTTAACTACTCAGTAACACAGTTAGAAAATCTACCTGGTCTGAAAGTGGTTTTTCTTCTGCTAAACCCCATTGCTTCTCTGCAATAATGTAACACTTAAAATATTTACTTTAGAAAAAGAAACCTCAGCATATGAACTTCAGGATTATAAACAATTTCTCATTAAAAATGCAAAGACAAATGTTCTTCATATGCTAGTTTATTCATCCTATTATTCAGAGATAATTTCATGATGACAGTTCTCAATAACAATTACAATATCAAGAAATTCAAAGAACAAAATTTTAGAGACCTTGTTGTTTTAGCATTAATTCTAAAAAGTATGCTATCCCATTTTCACATACCAAGCTGAAAGGCCATTTAGACTATTTCTAGGCTAATTTTTGGTTACCAGGGGAGGAAGATGATTTCTAATGAACTTTAAATATCTAATTCATGTCTATCATTGAAAAAGAGAAAGAAGACAGGAAGGACAGAAGTATCAGTGTAGAGAAAATGCTGCATGGATTCAAGAGTTGAGATAACTGACAGTAAAATATATGTTCTTTGGTTAGCAAAGCGAAAAGGGGGGGATGTATTGCATACATGATAGATACACACTAGCATTCTAAAGCAGGAGACAAGAATGTCAAGAGTGTATTCTTCCCCCACTGCCAGATGGAAGGGCTATTATTATAAATGAAAGGCAGCAGTAGTGGATGCCAGGCACTTTTGTTGTGTGCCAGATTCTGAAGTCCAGATGTAAGCAGGTTACCCCTGGGACAGGACAGGCTTCAGCTCCCGCAGCAGAACAGAACCAATCACAGTTTTCTCAGTGTTTATGATAAGCTGTGCTGTAGAGCCTTCCTTCAGTTCCACTGTGACTAGCATCAATGACCCACTGTGCACAGTTTTAGCTGCAAACCTGCAAGAAAAAGAGAGAGAGATCTTTTATCATGAGGGGAGGAAGGAGACAGCATAAATTCAAATAGGTTTAAAATAACTCTTTTTTCTCAATAATTTATTACAGGTTCCCTACTGCCAAAAACCCAAAGCCAAGCATTCTTCTGAAAAAAAATCAATAAACTGCCCAGCACCATGCTTACCACAAGCAGGTAATTTTAGTGCATCTTTAGAAAAGAACAGGAAAAGAAAGTCTATTTTACTTATTAGTTTGAATAGATGCATTTGAATAATTCTCTATTCCTATAAATTGGAAATCATTCATTCCTTTGATGAATTTAACATTTTACCATGCACAAGTCCATTTAAAATAAAGCACTATATTTTTATTTTTAAAACATGTTAAGAGCTTGAAATTTTAAATTCCTCATATTGGAAATGATTATGCAAAAGTTAAGATAATTTAATGTACATTATAAAACTTGTTTCAATGAATTCACGCATGTTAGAATATTCAAATTCAATCTCTAATGTTGATAATGACATGTAACAAAATCACGTGACAGCCAAGTGAAACATCACACTCTTTTTAAAAATTTTCTTTTAATGTTTAAAATATTAGATCCTTCTTTTTGTTTTAGAATAGAGAAAACCTGAGGTCTAAAGCTCCATTACTAAATTCCAAGACATGAAGAACCTACTAATTACATGGAATTAAAAGCAAAACTAGCCTTTTAAGCATTGCAATTGACTGAAAAGCCGTTGGAGGCACAATGAACTTCTGTCAATCCTGCGAATTCATTCTGCATGCACAGTTGAGCCCCAGAGACGTGGAGAAGAGGATGGTACCCTCCTAGGCCTTCATTTTCTATATAGAGCATGTCCCACACACTTTTTTGGGGGGGGGGGAGGTGGGCAAACGGGGTTTGACTGCAGGGATGACTGGAGAAAAACAAAGTTGCTGCACATGAGCTTTTGAAAACACTAACAAGTGTAGAGCAGGTCTGTGACCTGCTATGACCCCACTTTGCAGGGCCAATCCCCTTTCCCCTTTCTGTATGACACGTGTCTGAATCTGAGCCATCTGCCTCAATTTGCGCAACATCTTCAGCCACAATGGCACCCAGTTAGCCCTGACAACAGCTCACAATACATAAAAATAAAACTGCCGTGCTGACAGCACGCTGCGGACTATTCAAGAGCAAACCAACTGGTCAGTGTCTCATGTCTGACAATTAGCAGGGGGCCTTGCACAGAGCCCACGGCGTCCTCAGGGATCTGTTTAATTACCATCAACATAAAAGAGGGAGTTTATCAGGAGACTCTCAGAAAAACTTCACTCCAGACTTAATTAAAATATTAGCCACTTAAGCAGGAAGCAGATTCTCTTTAAATGAAAAGTAATTTCTTTTTTGAGTTTTTTTTTTAAATGACATCAAGATCTCATAAAACATTAGATTCTTTTTTTTTGAAACCTAACAAGTCATTTTTGGCCTAAATAGAATCATGAAAATCAGTTTTCTAACAATAATTAGAATAATGCATCAAAAGCAAAACAAATATGCTAATTTTACTAAATTGAAAATATTATCAACACTTTTAAGTTGTGTTTTAAAGTGTTAGCTAATGGGTTGTTGATCAAGTACATTAGAAACCTTCCCAGCCATTTATGTGTGTGCTGTCTGCAAACATGGAGAGTACTCTTTCCAAAGATGCTGAGGGCTTGTAAGGCATCTGACAAAGCAGCTTTTCTACTGAAACAATTTAAGTAACCAGTTTCGGAACAGAAATCATACCAATGTTTGAAAGAGTATTATAAAGCTCTTACCATACATAATCCATCTGCTCTTCAGATGGCTACACAATAGATTAGGAACTGGGTACCCCAACTTCATCTTTGAGAGAACACAAAGCTTACCAACCTCAAAATGACCTCTCTTTTCTATCAACATTGCAGGTTTGTGCATTTCTTTTGTCTAAAATTTTTAGGTCCTATGCTTCATTGGGAGAATCCTGTTTCTGTATTTCTGCTAAATCATGTCACCAAATGATACTAGATAGCTCTATTGCCCCACTCATTTAAGCAACTTCCCCCACAGATTTGGTTATCACCATATCTTATTCAACAAATATTTCAACAGTGGCCCCTATATCAGACAGGGTAATAATTATGTAAACAATAGTCTTATTAGTCCCTTTATTTACTTAACGCTCGTGCCTTGGGACCATAGAGCAGGAAATTATGTCTGAATAGGAACACAAAGCACTGTTGTTTGAATTTCAGGGTTATATAGCCCCAAGGCACATTTTATCTCTTTTCTATTAAAAACTTAAATCCGATGTTAGAATAATATAAACTCAGAACACATAAATGTCAATTCTGATGTAATTATGTTTACAAAAATTAAAATTAGTGTCTTGTACATGTTTTTGAAATCCTATTACTACAAAATTATCAATACTGTAAAGAATAGGGCATAAAAGAAAGAAGGCATTTGCTTACGCTGCAGTGGAAACACACTAAGTAACTCATTTTAGGAATAAAATCCGTTAGCCGATGTAAAAGCTACTGCCTTTTAAATAGGTCTCTATGTCCTAGTAGGCATAAATAGTGGGAGCAATGTTTTAAAGCAGAAGACTACAAGATCAGATATTCTCATTTTATAATTCAAAAGGTTGTATTTAATTGGAACACAGACGATTACAATTGGTTTGTTTTGGTCCATGGAAAGCAAACGTCACTCCTCAAAATTTATTAATCCTGTACCTCCCAATTTAAAAGACAGTTATGGAATGACTACTAGTTAGTAAATATGAAATAGCTAGCTTTTGGATGTAATAAACATTGATCATAAAGACAGCTTGGATCAAATACTTACATATTAAATTTAATAGCTGGCATCAGAACCTCTGTTCTTGGCCTCAAACTAAGATCAGACGCTGACAATTTTTTTCAGAAGGCATGTGAAGTTTTTGATCATCATCAATAATAGCAGCTACCACTTACTAAGTGCTCTGTGCAGTGGGTGCTAAGTATTTCACTTGTGTTATTTCATTTGATTTTATGAATCCGATCACTTTATAGATGGGGGAACCGAGGCCCACAGAAGTTGAGAAACTTGCTCAGGGACACACAGCTTGTGAATAGTCAAGTAGAAATTTGAACCCAAGCATTCTGATTCTAGATCATACACATTCTCTTAATATATGCAAAAACACACTCAATATTTTTTTTATCAGTGTACTTGATTTTGTAGTATTCTATAATTCAAAGCATCTTCTTGCATGATGCTTTGACATGTTTTTAATTTCTGCCTTTAAAGATTTAAAATATTTTAAACACCATCCACTCCCTCAAAAGAGACACAAGCAATAAAAAATACAAAACTTTCTTGAATAGAGCTGTAACATAGGGAGGGACTACTAGAAAGGAGATTGACCACTTTCAAACACTAGTAACACCACAAATGAGAACAAATAAACAGCTGACAGTTAAAGATGTATTGCCTATGTATGACGGGCTCCATGTTATTAAAAAGATACCATCTAGGTATTTTTAAAATTTTTTCATTTTCATCTTACCACCAAGCACTCACTGTTTGTAATCACCAATTGAGAAGGTAAAACTTTTTGGATATATATATATATATATATATATATATATATATATATATATATATTTTTTTTTTTCATTTTATTAAAAATTTTGTCTATTATCACAAGCAACTGGCATTTAATCTTTGAAGCCCATAAGAATTAAGATTAAAGAAAAGACAAAATAAACTGGTTGCCAAGTCTAAATGATAGTATAAACCATCTCTCACAAAAAAGTTAATTTGTCTTAATTATTGACAGAATTATGAAAACAAGTCAAATAATGATTTTGAACAAATGTATTGTTTACAAGACATAGACTTATTTCCTTGTGCACTTAAACCACATTTGTGAGAAATTAGCTATAGACCATACATGCTCTTTGTTAGAAGGAAAAGATATCCTACAACTGAATTGTTTTAACAACTAAAATATTAATAAGACAACATGAATTAAAAAAATATATATTTATCTGAGAGGTTGCGTCAACCTCCACTGTATTCACAAATATAATTTTTTTTTTTTACAGAGAATCACATTTGCTACACTTAATGCAACAGCTCTAAGACATGCTTTTTTTTTTTTTTCTCTTGGATAGTCTTCCTGGTTTCTGATTTTTCTATTCTGAGTTCAATTTTCTCGTGTTTTCTGTTCTACTGGTTACCAGAAGCTGTGACAATGGGCCACTCAGGCTAAAACTTTTTTTTTCCTACTCTGTACATGAAGCCTTCAATTACTGCCTGCTGAAGCAGACAGAATCCTATTAGTAAGAAAGACGATCACAAGATGCAGTGCCCTGCCCTAGCTGTATAAAAATAATTAGTCCAAAGTTGACAAATGTGTAATGAAGCCACACAATGATTATATGTAAGAAATACTAGTTTGAATAAGTTTCCTAATATCAAATATCTAAGCGTGGTCATTTGGAGCATTATTTTCCAAAGAATTTAAAATAATAAATACTTATTACTTTGAGTTAATATAACAGAACATTTTAAACAGAAAATTTA
This sequence comes from Macroglossus sobrinus, assembly GCA_004027375.1. NCBI lineage: Eukaryota > Metazoa > Chordata > Mammalia > Chiroptera > Pteropodidae > Macroglossus > Macroglossus sobrinus. Next base: position 33,459 of record PVKZ01000059.1, on the reverse strand, counting down.
TAAATTGTAAAAAATTCCATTTTCTTGACTACAAAACTGTATTTTAAATTTAAGCCCATTACACTATTGACTTAATATTGAGAAATACATTTACATGTGATTCAAGTTTAGAAAATTTATCTAAAGCAATGTATTTTTTAGTCTTATTAAAAAAAATCAGCCAGCAATATTGTAGTATTTTCCTTTAACATTCTGTTGAGAAGAGTTGAAAGAAAAAATAAGCTACCATCACAATTTAGGACCCTCTATTTTCTCTTCTCATCTTTAGAGATGGTCTAAAAAAATTATTCCCCATACCCTCTGGTCAACGATGCATTCTCTTTCTTTATATAGAAAAGCTAAAAAATCTGAGTGCATTTTCTCAAAGAAGATACGAAACATTCCAGTTATTTCAGAGAATTTTTGGTTTGCCCGTTTGGTGAGGGTGGGGTAAGAGGGGCTTAACAAGAGAAAACCAAATTGTAAAACAAAGTCTTACCCCATCCTCTTTGATTCCTTATAAAATTGTCAACCCAGAAGGAAAGTCATCAAGAATACCTTTCTTTCATTTTTACATGAAAACAGTCATATATTCCTATCAGTAAAACTGTTGCATTGTAGAATATTACCTCATAAGTGGTGAAATTAAAAATAACAGATCAAAAATTTTTAAAAGCAAAAATCGGCTGTGTAGTTTGGTTATTTCTGAAATATCCAAATATGCTTTCCATGTAAAAATTAACTGAGGTCCGTCCACATTTGTTTTTCAATGAAATGCTACTCACAGAGCCTGCAGAGATCAAAGCAGTCAGATAAAAAGCAGTGCTGTCCTCTAGTGGACGACCACCAACCTGAGAAAGAACTCTGATTTCTAAATAGGTCCCACAAATCCTTAGTCCTGTTTGAGATCTCAAATTTGCCATACTGTAGAAAAGACTAAAGCCTGGTACCCTCATATTAACGACTCTTTATACAAAATTCTGTTCTAAGACAGATGAAGAATGGCAACTGTAGTATAAGGGCTTATAAAATTAGGGCACCAAGACATCATGTTACTGTTTTCTATTATGTTCCTTTAAAATTACCCAGTTACTAGGGAAAAAATAAAACAATTAACAAAGACAGTAACTCTAAGGTTGATCAACCTAAGAGAAGAAACAGAAAGATCAAATAACCTACCAAGAAGTGACTATGCCATTCATGTTTGTAACTCCAGCACTAATAAAATCTGTCACAAACATCTTCTAGAAATATTGAATGGAGTTACACAATATAGATATTTTAGGATGGAAACAATACTACACACCAATATTTCTCCTATTAAAAATCATTAAACATGTATATAACTGTGATCCGTCATGAGTTTAAGGCCTAGAAATGAAACAAGTTGTTCTTTACATCTATTTTAATTAAATAAAAATTTTTATTTTATTTTAAACCTGAAACAAACTCTTCAAATGTGTTGATAAATTAAAATGTTGACTGCCAGGTTGCTATGGATACACTTTTCCATTCATAGCACCAGACTTTCCTAATAGTTAAGGACCTAAGTAGCAACTCTACTAATTACTCACAAGTAATGTTCAAAACTTGCAAATTAAAAAAGTGACAGGTTAGATAAAATCCAAACTATAGATTAAGATATACGGAGAGGGGAGGAATATAAGTACTGAATACAAATTAATGATAAAAACTGTTTTAAGGTCTTACTGAATAAGCTAAGAACTAAAATAGAATCATTGCAGAGATAAGGCTTTCTGTTCTCAAACATCACATTCTCCCCTCACAGGGTCAATTTATTGTTCATGAAAGGGTCAAATGGGTAGGTAGTATGACAACTCTTTTTAACACTATATTGTATATGAATGTCAGAATTTCTGAAACTGGGTTAAAATGTGAAATAGTTGAGATTGCTGAAAGACAAAATTTTACTTATGGTCTAAGACTGTTTCATAGATACTACTACTATAATAATATACTCTCTTAATGGAGCACATTGGAAGACATAAGAAAAACTAAAAAAAATCTTGCTGATAGGTATCCCTTAATGACTAATCTGTAAAAAGGAAACATATAAACATAAAAAAATATAGTTTAAAATGTAGCATGTGGCTATCATTAACTCAATAATATAAGGCTGCCTCAGAATGTAAACTTGGGAACACTTGCTGTATAAACACTTGCTCTATTGGCTCATATGCAGATTCCTGGGTCCTGTCCCAGATATACTGAATATGAATTTTGGGGTGTGGGCTCAGGAATCTGAGTTTTACATAAACTCCCACATGGCTCTTTTGTACAAAAAAAAAAACCTTAAGGATTTTGGAGCTATAGATGTTTAGCTTTCTGCTTTTGGGTCATTGTACATTGGTATCTTTATCAGAGGATAAACAAGTTATAAAAGCAAATACTTCTTGGTTTCTTTTAAAAAACTTTTTACTTTTCAATTAGAGTTGACATTCAATATTATAGAATATTGGTTCAGGTGTACAGCATAATGGTTAGACATTTATATAATTTACAAAGTCGTCCTCCCATTGGACTAGTAGCCACCTGGCACTATACATGGTTATTACAATATTATTGATAATATTCCCTATGTTGTACTTTATATCCCCATGACTATTTTTTAGCTACCAATTTGTACTGCTTTAATGCCTTCATCTTTTTTCAGCCAATCCCCCGCCCCCAATCTAGCAATAACCACTTTGTTTTCTTTCTCTATGAGTTTGTTTTTGTTTTGTTTATTTTGTTCTTTAGAGTCCACATATAAGAGAAATCATACAGTATTTGTCTTTCTCTGACTCATTTCACTTAGCATAATACTCTTTAGGTCCATCCATGTTGTCGCAAATGGTAAGATTTCATTTCTTTTATGGCTGAGTAATATCCCATTGTATATATGTACCACAACTTCTTTATCTAATCGTCTATTGATGAGCACTTAGGTTGCTTGGTTATTGTAAATAGCACCACAGTGAACATAGAGATGCATATATCTTTTTGAATTAGTGTCTTGGTTTTCTTTGGATATATACACAGAAGTGCAATCGCTGGGTACATCCCAGTTTCTGTTGTTGAATATGAACCTCCTTCATCAACACATACTTGATTTTTTACTCAGAGGAACATAAATCTTTCCTGGCCCTGGATAATCATAGGAGTCCCACTGCCTGTTTAATCTCCTCTCCTAAAACATTAAATCTTGTGTCCATTCATATATTAGTTTACTGCTGTTTGTTCTGCTCTTTGTATATACTTTTATTTACATATTAGTTTATTAGTAATGTTTTAAGATTTTTACAATACATAGAATATCTCATATATTTTGACTATGAATATTTAACACAGGACATTAAGATATCCAGCTGCCTATTTACAAAAAGTGCTTTTTGATAGTTTTTTTGATTCACATTTCTGTATTACCCTTCTCATATGGAGACTGTAATTTGGAAAACAGCAGATAGGCACAATGATTATGACTTTGTAGACCTCAGTAAGATGATTTTGCTCGCACAGAGCAGCTTTTCCAATCAGCAGTAAGCACCACAGAAATGAAAACAAAGTCTTTCAATAGTATACTGGTTGGCTTTCTGATATTATTGCTCATTTAGAAAATTAAACTAAATGCCATATAATCTAACAGCAGATATGCTTTCTCAATTAATCTTTAAAAGTAGTTAATAGGAAATGCTCCTGGTTTTTGAAGTGAATTCCATAAAACTTGTGAGCCTTTAATTGACTTTTTCTTAATGGAGGCCATTTTCTGTTGGTGTTTTAGGAGCCATTTTCTATTATGTATTTCATCAAAATTTCTACTTTATTCTATTACACAGTTCTGCATATTAATGAAGATTCACTTTTTCTTAGCTAATTCTTATATTAGGTATTTTTCACTTGATATTTAATGTAAAAAATATTCAAAATATGAAAAGTATTAAGAATGATTATTCTCAAACTAGACAATGGAAACTTAATTCACTGAATGGCCAGAAACAATAATGTTTATTAAAAAGTCCTCTTGGAAATAAAAGATCCTAAAAATTTTAAGTAGAACATAGGCCAGCCAAGAATAATTTATTCAACTGAAATTTATAATATCTTAAAATCCTAATAGTTAAAATGCTTTATCCTTGTTTTTAAAAGTAATCTTAAATGAAGTACCATTAATAAATACAGAAATGGCTTTAGTCCTACTCTTCATGCACTCAAGAAAGAAACCATCACAGAAGAATTAAGGAGCCACTCAAAAATCTCATAGGGATTTCAATTTTATTATTAACAAATGATATATAAACTTAGTTATATAAACTTATTAATACCACAGGGTAATATAATACTGAACACTACTGTTAAAAACATAATTCAGCAAAGTGGTAAAATGTAAATTTCTGTTATAGTATAAATGGTAATTGTTACTTCATTTTAAATGAAATTTAAAAAGGTGTTGGTACAGATTTTATTAATCATTTTTATTTTTAATTGTTACTGAGTATAAAAGAATGGCAAAATGTTACATATGCAGGATAATAAATTTTTTCAATTTCTGTATGAAAAATACAAATAACTCTAGATATTTACCTAGAAGCTTTCTAAAATTTAGAACAATATTATAACCATACTTTAACTATAAAAATATATGTAAAAACATTTTCAATTAAATATGATGAGGCTTGTGAGGCAAGTTAAGATACTACAGACTAGTTTTGATTACATATAGGCATTTTATTCATTTTTGACTCTGTAGTAACTTGGGCTCCTCCCTCACATTACAGAGCCAATGACCAGGCTGGCTGTGGATGATAGGACTTGATTAGAATAGCATCAAGACACTGTGGATGTGTATGAGGACTATAAATGCTCAGTTTGAGCACCACCTCTGCATGCCAAAGCCAAATATCATGGTTCTTAGTTGTGTGTCTGTTTGCATTAGCATGGATAATTGAGAATTGACTATAATTTAATCATCTGAATAGGCATTAAGTTCCAAACCACCAAAACAAGTTATAGGCAAACTATGCTTTAATAAGAATTACACAACTATGCTAAGTGTCTTTCTTAGTCTATTTACCAATAGGAAAATACCCTTCAGATTAGTTGGCTTTGAAAGGTAATTTTGCTATTTTTTTCTCAGAAATAAAAATCAAAAAAGCTTTCATTGCTTTCAGAAAAGTTAAAAACCCACATACAAAACAAAACAAAAAGTAAATTAGAAGTTCCCAGTGTTACCCTATGTCTTTTTGTACATTAAAAAAGAACATATTAAAACAGGACTGAACACTAGATGTGTCAGGTAAAATTTCATACTGTATAAGCTAAAAATTACAGTTGATGTATGATATTTTGGTGTCCTAGATATTTAAAATAATTCAAAGGATCCATAAATAAAATAAAACAAGAGAAAATCACCCAAGAAAGTGAAAAAGTATTTAAAAAGCAAAAGCAAAACAAGAAAAGAAAGAACCAAAATATTTTCATTAAAAAGTCTTCTGTTCATTTTCCCCCCTATTGAACAATATTAACTGACAGATAACTGTATTTCCATGGTACCGGTATGATGACCTTATATCTATTTTATTCTTTTATCACCACTCTATGTGAGATACATGGGGCTTGCTATAAATTAAGAAATGGAAGTATCAGACCTCTTGAGCCATTTACTTAAGGACTTTCCTCTCAAAAACAAAAACAAACAAAAAACTCCCCCCCAAAAAAACCTCCCAAAAGTACAGGATAAATGTTTTTTTTTTTTTTGACTAGTATATGTAGCTTTCATTCTGTCACCATTCGTAAACGAAGTTAGGCAACTCTAGATAATGGCAGATCAAGTCCTGAACTGTTTTTTTTTTTGTCAAGTTCGATATTCCTCCATAACACAGAATTTCATTTCAAGTCCCCTTCTTTTCTCTGCCACTTATTTCCAAACAGATGAGGAACTTAAAGTCCATAAGGAGAAGTTATAACTTGCCCAAGATTATCGAGCCCAATAATCTCAGAACTGAGTCTAAACCTTATATCGCCTGCGATACTCTTTATATGAGGCCTCTCTTTCTCCTGCATTAAAATTTTTTTTAATGCCTGAAGGCATTCCTCTAGATGTTAAATGTACATACACACACACATATGTGTGTAAATGGCAGAAGTACAACATTTCAGTGGAATGGCAGAGGAATTAAAGATGGTTTGTAATGCATCCCCTTAAGCTCATAGAGAACTAAGTAACAGTTGCATGTTTAAGGGGTAATTATTTGTATCTTTACTTTCACTTCAAGCCACTGGCATTCATACAAATACAAAGAGGGTGGACATATTAGTCACATTTTCTGCTACCTTTAAGGACATATGGCTTGAATCTCATACTTTCGATGCTTGGTGGTGAAGATATTCCTGGTCTATGAAACAGAAGCTGCATTTGGCCCTATGCTGGTTTTCTAGCAGCTTTTTATTACTGGAAGCAGACTTAGGGGACTGCTATCAAAGGGAAATTTGTATATAGTACCCAAGCTTCCCTTCTTTCAAGTAAAAAAGTCCAACTCTACTGCTTTACAAAACAGTTTTTTCTTAGAAATCTACTTAATCTGATGAAATAAGATCAATTCTTAATCATATCTCAAAAAGACTTTCTTTACAAATCATCAAGCTCTTATAAAATGCTGGTATATTATCTGTATCTTTTAGTATGGTCCAAAACAATGTGCTAATAAGCATTTTAAGAAATAGGGAAGAGGGCCTTAACCAAAACCAATCAATCAAATATAGCATCAGAAAAGGGAGGCATGTATACGTTTAGGAGTTATTTCCAAGGAAAACTATGAATTGAAAATTATAAACTTATACATGTATACAAGGTATCTTCATGTCACGTGTTGGTGAACCTACCTGTGTATATTATCTTGGCCAGAAGGAACCACACCTACGTTGGCTGCATTTACAACCTTCTGAAGGATCACAGAGGACGTGAAATTCTGTGGTGCAACAACGATTATAGTAGAAGTTTCATTCATTCCTGTTAGCATTCCTGTAAAAGCAAAAGAAGGCTACCTTTTACTAACTTCTTTATGAAAATTACATTAAAATAATTTTAAGCTCATAGCCAAATTCAAAAGCTATTTTCAAGAAAAGAAATACCACTTCAGAATGTAATTCCAAAATATAACAGTAAAATAATCTGAAACTGTTTCAAAAATTTTTTAAATTCTTATTGTGCAAAAAATGTGTAAAAATGCAGTCAAATATCACTCTTAATAAATATTATTTTAAATACTATAGGATAAAAACATAGAATCACAAAGATGAAATTTCAATTTGTCCTTTTAAAATATACTCAATTAATTTAGCATCTGTAAACTATTAAGCTTTTGAGACTTTTTTCCCTACTCTCCTTTCATTCAAAGATCTCTCTTGCCAAATGTTGCTTGAGAATAAATCAAAGTGATTCCTGAATAACTAGCAGCATTTCCTGATGAATGGCCTCAATATGATGGAGCAAAGTTATTCCAATGATGACTGAAAGTCACTGAGCAGTTATGTGGTTCTAAAAAATGTACACTTATCTAAGCTACCTTAGTGAGAACAGCATTTGCCTAGTGAATGGCACTACAGTCACTGACGAAAACACCAAATGAAATTGCTGAAAGCAAAACATTTGAAAACAAAGAATGTAAATGGAAAACCTTAAATACCAGAGACATTTCAAATAATATTTAAGAAAGAAGTTAAACAAAATCATGAACAAAAGCCATACCAAGTTAACACAAGACATGCCATTAATATCAAAATCTCATGTAAAAATGTTCAGTGAACAAATTCAATAACATACCATATATTTGGAACAAATACTGAAATTTAATACCTGGGTTAAAATAAACAAAATAACTATAATAAATGTCATCTCTCTGGATCTGATATGTCACCGACACCTAATGAAATCTACTAAAAATGATAATCTTCTGAGACATCTGATATGTACACAACAGTCTACAAAATTTAAGAAAATGATAAAATTTGATTTTATGTTTTCAAAAGACCCTGCATCTCCAGGGCTATGTATTTAATTTAGTTATTCTTTGCAAATACAATCTGAAATTTAAAAAAATCCCTATGACTAGTAGTATGAGGACACCAGAGCCTAACACTCTAAAAAGACTTATCTAGCTTTTAACAAAGAGCAGCGTCTACTATCCACTTTCAAACTCGGTGACACTGCGTTCTGTCTTAGACTGTTTAACTTCAATATTAGGCAAAAGCTTTAAAAACTACACAAGCAGTCAAACACTGCTTTTAAGTAAAGCACAGTGGCTGCTGACATAACACTGCGAGAGATGTGTGTACTCATTTAGGATTTAAACCTTCTCCATTAAGCTCTATTGAAGAGCAACTGCTGAATAAATGAATGCAACTATGTTTATGTTAAAAGCCTGTTTCCCGCAGCATGTAATTAAAGGAAATGTTGTACAAAGCCAGTACTTTTGTCAAGCTCCTGTAAATGGAAAGATGGATAGCACTCAGAGAAGTGAATGCATTGCTTCATATTTAACCTTAACACTCTTGTCATTAATGGTTTGTCTAACTTGGTCTATAAAAGACAAGGTACTGCTCCATTGAAGTAAAATTAAAAAAATCAACTAAACCATGCTTTTCAGAACAGAAGATTCATTATCGTCAGCTAATGTATTGGCATAAAGCAAAGTAACATCCTATCAAGTAAGGCACACATTCAATCTGCCTTCCCACCCCCCTTTATTTTTAACTCATGCTGTTTTATTGTTATAGGCAATTTGTACCACTCAGCATGACAGTGTAAACTGAATCAAGATTAATTTACATGCAAAAGAACACTTAGGAGAGCAGCATGGTAAGCAAATGTATTGTCTCGATTGCTGAGGTGGAAAAAGAACCTGGAAAGAAAAAAAGGTGCTCTAATTAAGGGGCATCAAATATGATTGCTTGTGGTAGTTAAGGGCCAGAAAATAGTAAATGTCTGACCATTTAAAGAATTAGCATCTTGCTAGCTAGGAACCCATAGGATGGATGCATAAATCATAATAAAATTAAGTAAACATTCTAGATTTCTTAAACTAGAGATTTTTCTAAATGAAAATATATCAGGTATTCTCAAATTAACAAGAAAGAAAATATGCCAAGGTATCATTAAAAGTTTCTCCTATAAGACCAGACTTTACATATTATATTGCCCGCTCATACATAATAAAGGTAAAGTTGCTGGAAAAGTATTAAAAAATTATTAGACTATAGAATGTGTTGCTTCATTAGAATTTATGTAAATTTTGGTGAGGTAGTGGACAGCACTTAATTTAGGTTAATCAGCTGTAATTAACTGCTAAAATGCAAAGCAAATAATATAATAGATAAAATAATTTTTTCTAAGTTTTAGATTTCCAATTTAATTCATAAGAAGAAAATGAACAGGAGAGGCAGTTTGGAATAAGCAATTGGCTTAGGTGTCTTATAATTAAAATGGCCTTAAGAAGAAATTGAATTAAAATTTTTTAAGTAAAAAAGATACCTCATATTATTTACGGTACTGAAATTATCCAACAACTAGATTATTAACTTTGCAAGACTCAAACCTCAAAGCAATGAAAAAAATCATGCTCTTGGTTAAGGCTCATCATAAAAATACCATAAATATGAATAATACGAATATACAGAATAAACCAATCTTTCATTTAGCTCTTCGACTATCAACCTTATAAGCATGCATGGTTAGCCATGGAACTCTAAATGCCAACCACTGAGAAAAAGGGATAGATGAGGTTATATATATAAGAAAAATTTTTTTTCATTAAAAATATTAATCTAATATGTAAAATCTGTTAGAAGCATCCTTATGTAATACTGAAAACACTTTATAATTATGTACATCTGTATAAAATATAAAAATAGAACCATAGTCGTTGATTTTTATTTATAGCTTTCCAGTTAAATCCTAAATAATACATTTAATGCATGTCTTGATTCTTAAAATATATGTCCTGTGAAATGAGATATTAAATATGTAAATTCATTTTCTTTAAAGCAGAAATATAGGTTAAAACTAGCATGTACTAACATATACTACTTAAATTTAATGGCATTTTGCCTTCCAGAAGTTTGTATTGATAAAATCTGAAGACACTGATTTTTATTCTGATTTAGAATTTTTCAGTTAGTGAGTCATTTCTAGGTATCTTCTATGAAATAAGCTAAGCTCTTCCTTATTATAACAAATATAAGTGTAAAGTTAACGATTGAGACCTCTATTACCAAACCAGCTGAAATCTATAACTAAAAAGATGCTATTGAAAATACTCTTTAAACTTGTGGTAAATTTGCCAGCATCAAGTCTCATATCAAAGAATGAATTCGAGAAGACAGAAAGAATGATACAGAAATGCCAAGAGACTTGCAAGAATTTACAAATACTTCATATAAACAAATTTTCAAATAGCTTTATTCAGAATAGCCTTTCTGCTCTATTAAACATAGCAAACAGCTGCCAGATTTATTCAGACAAATAATCAACAACCATAGAAGTAAAATGGCAGAAGAAAAAGGAATTTTGGCAACAATTCCACAGAGGACCACAGCTGTTCTCCAAGCGCACCTCTCTTATGCGCTTACGGTTCTGTATGGCTAGTCAGGGAAAAATCCCTCAGTCACAGCAGAGCACAAAAAACTTAATCGAAATATCAAGTATTCTAAACCAAAACTGAGGGAGAGGAAGGGTTTATGATAATCTGCTGCTTTAGAAATACTTTAGCTGCACTTCTCAAAAAAAAAAAAAAAAAAAAAAGAGTATCCCCTAACAATAAATGTGCCCAAGCTTATTCAATCACTTGTGTGCCACTCACCTTGGTTTGCTGAGCAGGTGTAAAGCAGAGAGGCAGGCTTTCGCCAGCAAGGGTAAGAATAGCAAACGTAAGAATCAATTCAATTTATCAAGAGAAAAATAAAATCACAAAGATGACTTTCTTCTATAGCAATAATCAACGTCCAAGAAAAGTAAGTGCAAAGATGGATTTAGTCATTCTTTTTTATCACTTAAAAATAAGGCAGAAGAATAAAAGATTACTATTCATTTACAGTCTTGCATGAGATTTTCTTTGTGAGAGTCTTCTACAACAGGTCTTTCTGACATTGTAGATTGCAAAGGCTTATAGTATAAAAATCTTTGGCCCTACAACGATGGAGTGCCAGGAAGCATGCCCTTCTCCTTTGGTGTAGATATTTGTGTGTGCCCAGTACTTTCTGAAAGCTTGACAGATATAAATTAATAACCTTGAGATGAAGGGATCTTTGATAAAACTCTCTCCAGAGAAAAAATAGCCTAAGTTCCCATAAACCTAAAAATTGCTAACTATACCATTTAAATATGCCCCAGTTTTAGAAAGGCTATCCTTAATTAAACACAAGTTCAGCAGAGTTATTTTCCCTTATTCATATAAAAAATTATTTTTATTAGAAGGTATGCTTGACTCTGAGACAAGCACGAGACAACAATACTTTCATTTTGCTGAAAATATTTCCTTTTTAGATGCATATTTTTAAACGTTTTGGCTCTGATAGTCTGATAATATAACACTTCTTTAATATAGAGTTAGGTCAAAAGAAAATGAAGGTGTTTTAAAGCTATACTTAGGACTTTATTTTGAAGGGTAAGGCACTCTAATGTGTGCAAGAAAAAATATATTGGTAAGACATGAGAAACGATTCTATAATGGTTAAGTCCCAAATTCTTGACATCTTCACTAACACAAAACACATAAGAACATCATTAGGTTGGCAAACCACAACTCCCAGAATTGAAAAGTTAATTATTTTAAAGACATATTAATCAATTTCCAAGTATGCCCAGAATGTAGATAAACATATACTTTTAAGGTTATTGTATAAAGGCAAAGCATTAGCTAAAATTAGAAGATTGTGTACTTATATCTGTTAATAACTAAGTACATGGAAATTTATCTTAGAGGCCAGCCAGAAAAATGAGCACCTATTTGGGATGTCAATTTCTAGTAAACTGTAGTAATCACTCACCTTGTTCTTTCTTAAAATCTTTCTCTGATATGGCCACAGGTAAAAGCAGTTCTCCAACAGGTGGCTGAATATTAACATTGAAGCAATCGTCCTTGGTACTAAAATAAATACCACATAAAAGCTGACTAAATGCTTAATAAACATTCTTTTTAACACTATGCAGTTAAATAGGTGCAATTAAAGCATATGCCAGCATATAAAGTATAAGAGCTTCTTGGCTTAAAGTCACAGCTTAAAAGGCTTGAAAAACTTCTCAACATTAATTACAGAGAAATACATTTCTTACCTCAATTGGAAAACATTATTTACAAAAATATGCAGTTATAGTAAATACACCATTTAACACAGAGCTCTTAAAAACAGGTAAGCAGCAAGAGTGTAGATCCACTACTATCAGAGGAACATTTCACACAGCTTATATAGATAAGCAATATTTTATCTTTACTGTGTGTGCTTAAAGTGTAGAAAATAGAGTGCTTTAGTCTTAAATGGTTATAGTTTTAAAATATTAGATTAGCTTTTAATAAATAAAATGGAGTGACTCGACTGTGTTTAGATGTGCTAATAAGACAATACCTCATCTGCAAACTTGCTTCCTTAAAACCAAAACCCTATTTTCTAGTAGTGTTATTCACTGACATTATTGATCAACATGTGGTGAAAGTTATTATTTCAATTGACGGGATATGAAGAACTTAAGAAAGGCAATTTATACTTGTATCAGATAGAAAAACAACAGTGCATTGATTTCATTTAATCTTATGACTCTATAAGAAATGACAAAAACTGCTTTAAAAATTTTAAGTTACATATCTGAAGGCAAGTTGATGAGTCTATCCGCTAGGACTGTGTCTGGCTGCAAATAAGCAGAAAATCCAACTAACAATTTCTTGAGAAACAGGAGCATATTGTTTAGTATACAACACATCCTGGAGTTAAAGGCTAGTTTAATGGCTTAATGGTGCTGTTAGGGACCCAAGTTTCTCTGGCTTTCAACTCCACCATCCCTAGTGTGTTGGCGGTTATCATTACAGTTGCCAGATGACTGCTGCATCTCCAGGTACCACTTTTACATTCCACTGAAGAAGGAAGTAAGATGATGGAAGAGCAGTGAATAAGCCAAGCAAATCTGTTCTGTATCAGAAAAGCAAAAGCTTTCTTGAAAATCTCACAGAAAGAATTGGATCTCATGGCCAGTAGGAAAGTGGCTAGGTAGATGGGTATTGTGGATAAGAAAGAACATTAGGTAAAAAAACACTTTATTGAAGAATGAAGTAGGGACAAATAATGTAATATGAAGAAAGAAAAGGTATCTATTTTTATTTTATGCTAGTACATATTTTATTTTGTAAGCTGCCATATAGTTTTTTTTTTTAATGGAGTAAAGTCTTAAAAAAAAAAAAGAATGCTTTGAATTATTCACATGTGGATTGTCCAAAGAAGACCAATAAATCCAATTTATTTATTAATTCAATAAACATTTACTGTATACACACTTGATCCCATGTACTGTGCAAGTCCCTGAGGATTTAAAGGCAAGTGAGATTGAACCTTTAAGTTCACAAGTCCAGTGAGAAAGAGTTGAATTATGTTTAAAACAGAATGGTAAGTGCTACATTCGAGATATAGAAAAGTGTTATATTCCATGGAAGAGGGACTGAAAATTCTGCAGGAGTGAGATAAAGATGAATTTATTTATAAGAGGGGGGAGGGGCATTCTAGACATTCTAGACCTGTGTTTTGGGAATAATGAGCAGTGTGTTGTCAAGAGGTGAGGCTGGGGGAACACTGTAAAGAACATCATATATAGCATGACCATTTGTCCTAGTTCTCCCAGGAGAGTCCCAGTTTATGGCTGTTGTCCTGGAGTCCTGTTCAGTTAATGTTTCCTTTCATTCTCTAAAGTGACTTGATCTGTATGACAAAGTATATGACTACTTTACTCATATAATTAAGACAGAGGTGTTTCCATGTTTCTTGAAGAAACATGACTACCAGGAAAATAAATAATCCCATTTATATTTTAGAAACTCTGATGGCATTGTGTAAGGTGGAGTAGAGGAGAAACCTAAGGTAGGTAAATCATTTAGGAATTTAATTTACTAGTCTAGGTAGGGATGATGATGATGATGATGACGATGATGACAATGATGATTACTGACTGAGTGTTTTATGTAGTAAATCCTAACAATGATTCTAAGCGGTAGTTTCTGTACCCCCAATTTATTGATAAGTTAAACAACATGCCCAAGGTCACACAGCTAGTTAAGTGGCAGCATTAGAATTTGGAGCAAGGTCTGGCATTGTTGGGAGCCGTATTTGATGAGTGTCCTGCAGAAAGGGTTAAAGCTGCTTGCAAAGCAAGAAGTTTGCAGGGTTGGCAGACTTTGTGGTCTGCAGGTGCAGGAGGAGGGAGTTCTGATTAAGACTCAAGGCAAAGAGTTGAACAGTCCTTGACCTGAGAAGCAAAGATGTTTTGAGAACACTTGGTTTCCTATGTGAATGTTAGCAATTGTAATGCATATCTGTGGGTTTCGCTTCTCATGCTCTTCCAAGAGTATAAATATGCTGTGCTAAATAAACTCGGGCACACAGCTTGAATCTGTGCTCCCTCCTGCAATCCTGTCTATCTTCTTTCTTTTCCTCAGTCCCCGCTCCCCCTTTCAGGTACCCTCAATTACTTTGTCGGCTGGCTTCCGACATGGCATATGTGTATGTGTGTGTATGTGTGTATGTGTATGTGTGTGTGTGTGTGTGTGTGTGTGTGTGTGTGTGTGTTCCACTATGTCTGTTTCCCTAGGGTGTGAAGCACTGAGAATGGGGAAGATGGAGGTATTTCAGAGTTAAAAGGGACAGATCTGGTGATGGATGGAAGATACTTTGAATTTTCCAAGGTGTACAACTGGAAGGATGACAACTACAGTTTTAGGGCTTGTTAAACAAAATCAATTTGGCTTTAATCATGTTATATTTTGGGTACCACTTAGTTACCAGGAAAGAGATATTTAGCAGGTAATTAGAAACATAAATCCAGGAATCAGAAAAGCAGTCAAGGGAGTATATATGAGTTTGGAAATAATCAGAGTAGTACAGGGAAGAGCTAAAGTCATATAAGTAGGTAAGATCATATAGGAAAAGAGGATATACCAGGAAAAAGAATAAGGTGGGAACCTGGGGAAGATCTGTATTTAAGTAAAAACGGAAGAAGTTCAACTTGTAAAAAAGACTTGGAAAGACTGGACAGGAAGAAAAGATGTGTGTCAGATACGGCAGAGAAGAATAAAAAAAGCAAGAGTAACTGCTGATCTTAGCGAGGCAGTTCAGATTGGAAGAGGAATGCAGAATGCAGTGGGTGAATGGGAAGACTACAAGTGAAAAATGGGAGAGAAAGAAAAAGCAGTAGAAGCTTCATGATGATGCAAAGGCAAAAAAAAAAAAAAAGAAGAAGGATGCTTAAAGAAGCTTGAGCATGTTTCAAGGCTGAATGGAAATAGCCAGTGAGGAGGAGGAAACCAATGAATAACTGATAGAGCAAGGTCTTAAGAGGAGGTAAATGAGGTTGGGATAAAGAGCACAAACAAGAAATGAATGGGTCAGCCCAGGAATGGAGTGGGATACTTCTGAAAACAACAGAGGAGTGGTTAGGATAGAAAGAAGTACTGAGGGTAGGACACTTGAAGGATGAGACCATGTCTGGTGCAGTAGAAAGCTGTCACATTAAGAGAAATATGTAAAAGGCTGATAAAAGGAGCAAATGGATAGGTATACATATATACAGACAACGAACAAACAAACAAACAAACAAATAACCAATTTCGTGTTAAATATAAAGTTTCAGCTTTCAATGACTGGATAAATCAGTGTTACCCAAAGTGGAAAGTGCAAAGGTCTCCACTGAGGTAGAAAATCCATTGAGGAGAAAAACTTAATTATTTTTTTCTCATTCTTTTTAAAGTCCTGTTTTTTCCTCTACATATTTTAGTACATACATAATATGTTTGCACACAACATATATAATAAAAATATATTTATACATATAGGAAGTACGCGGCAGAAATATTTTACTAATAGATGTACATAATTAAAACACTGAGGACCACTGGGTTAAATTATATGTACTATACTATCTTTCTTCATGTTTTCTTTTTAATTACAGATGAAATGATCAGCCATCTCCTTCCCAACACTCTTGAAGGATGCCATTTACTACATTGACAATAGGAAGCTATACAGCACTGATGCCCAGGGAGAAAGGTGGGAGAGCCGAGAAAGAAAGGAAAGATTTGCCTTCTAAAGCACACATGAAACTCTAAATGTATAAGCAGCAGGTTTAAGTTGGTGGTGGTGGGGTGGTGGTGACCCTGAAAAAATGTCACCACTAGCAAGAAGCAATGTGTTGGAGACTAATACATGATGCAAACTGACTGGAGGTTTTGCTTTTGTATCTTTTGGTTAATGTGTGTTTATTTTCTGTAGTTGTTGAAACATGTAATTCTGTATGAAAAACTAAGGATAAAAGTTCATCCAAATGGGTCTTGTCAGGCAAATGTAATAAAACTGGAACACTGCTGAGGCAGACACTACTTGTTGCTTCCTCAATATCTATTTTTTCTTCTTTCCTGAAATAATCCTGATTTTGTTCAGGTAGACAATGTACCCAATTGAAACACTATCTTGCAGCCTCTCTTGTAGCTAGGAGTGATCAAGTAACTGAGTTATGACCAGTGATGCATAAACATAAGTCTGCTGGATTTCTGGGAAAGTTCTGCTTTTCTGAATAGACATGGCTCCTGTCTCCAAATCACTTATCCTCCTTCCTTTTTTTTTTTTTTTTCCTCCTGGAATACACATAGAAGCCTGGAAGCAGAGCAGCAGAGCATCTTGTAACCATTAAGATGATTGGCATATGCTAATGAAAAAACACATGAAAGGTGGAAAGACTGTATTCCATGAACACATTGTGGAGCTACTCCAGCAGCTCTTAACTGTTGACCTCTGCTCTTCTTGTACTAATGATATGTGGTTTTCAACTTTTTCTGTCTGGCTTACTTTACTTAGCATGATTATCTCAAGATCTATCAATTAAATACAGATATCTTTCCATGGATAGGGAACGGTGAAAATGAGTAATAATAGATGTAAACTTACTGGAATTGTTTACCAGATTGACTAAGTACTATTATTAGGCTGCTCTAAATAGCATAGTTACATGTGATCAGATGGCATAATAGTTTAAGGTAAGAAAAGATTCTACCTGTTAAACATTTAATTGTAATGCCTATACTTATACTATATTTTATGGCAATTCAGACTCCTAGGACCCAAATTGGTCGATTTTCTAGGTAAGAGAAATGAACAAGAAGTCTAATCATTGTAAGACTGAAGTTTCCTCATCTACAAAATGAGAAAAATGGCATTTACCTTACAGGCTAGTTTTAACAGTTAAATGAAATATCATACTCAGTATAATGCTGAATGCATAATAGATACTCAAAACCTACATATATAATAGGGATGCATCTTAATTTAAGCACTTGCCTATTGATTCTCATTTGCATTTTCCTTATTGCAATACTTATTGAATAGTCTTTGATAGATCTATTCTTTCTGCACAAGCACCAGTTTTCCCTGGGTTTGATGCCCTAAAAATGAAGCTATTAAAGGTGAAGAGAATAAATTTTGATAGATGCGGCCAAACTGCCCTAAAACAGGTGCCAATTTTAAGTCCCACAAACAATATAAAAGAATACGTTTTTCTCACCTCCCTTATCAATGTCAGATATTAAAACTATTTAAAAACTTTTGCCTGATGGGTGAAATATATATTTTTTCCCTACTAGTGATCTTGAACATCTTATGATTATTGGCTGTTTGCATTTGTAAAATGCCTATTCATAGCCTTTCTCCAATTTTCTACTGGATTCTTTTTTATTGATTGTGAGAGCTCCTTATATATTTTGGTTATTAAACTTCTGTCTACTAAATATACTGTAATACTTTCTCACCCCCTCTCACCTGTTATATATTTTTTCTTTGTAGAATTTAAAAATATTTAATATTCAAAACTGTCAACAATAATTTTTCTCTTTATATTTCTGGAAGGTATTATATCTTGCTTAAGCTTTTGCCCCCAAAGAGTATAAAATATTTGTCTATATCATATTTAAAGACTTTTGAGTTTTTATGATTAAATCATAAATCCATCTGGAATTTATTTTAGAGTAATCTGTGGGAGGAAGTTACCTTTTGTCATCAATATCATTTATTGAATGGTCTATTCTTTCCCCACTGATTTTGAAATGCCACTTGTATGATATACAAAATCTCTGAATTTGCTGTTTTGTTTTACTGATTCCTGTGCCAATTTCATTATGTTGAAAAAAATTTTATGATGAACTATAGAAACGACCTCTGAAAAAGGGGTCAAATATATGGTAACAGGAGATTTGACTTTGGGTGGTGAACAAACAATGCAATATACAGATGATGTATTATAGTATATACTTGAAACCTATATAATTTAATTAACCAATGTCACCCCAATAAATATAATAAAATTAAAAAAACATTTGTGTGGCTTTAAAGAATATTGAAATTATTGTAGAGAAAAGCTTTTTTAATTAAGAACAATTTCTTTTAGCGAAATTTTAGAAATCTGTCAAGTTCCTTGACAAGGCCTCTTGAAATATTTAACTTCAACATTAAAGTTGAAGACTAATTTGAGTGAGAATAGTGTCCCCATTTAGAAACAGAGTATATTTATTATCTTATTTACATATTCTTTTCATGGCCTTTGGGAAAGCTTTAATTCTGACACAAGTATTATACATTTCTTGTTAATTTATTTCTTTTGTTCTTGTAAATAATTTTCTTCACAACATTTTAAAATTAGTCATTCCTACTATATAGAAATCTTAATGATATTCATATAATTATCTGCATACCTTTCTAAACTCATTAGTTTTAAAAATAGATTTTCTGTTGATTCCAAGATTTTCTGGATTAAATATTATATTCAATAAAATGATAATTGTGACTTTCTTTCTAGGATTTATACCTCTGTTCTCACTTGTCTTTCTACATTGGCTAGAACTTCCATTATAATGTGAAATAGTTTTGAAGGGAGCAATCTTGTTTTGTTTTTGACTTAAGAGAAAGCTTCTGATATTTTATGTGGTGAGAGGTAACTTGCATGACCAAGAAATCATTTGAGCTTACAACCTCAAGTGGCGTGCACATTTGTATGCTATCCTTTTGGGTTTTTTTCCCTTTTGGGTTTTAAAATCAAGGTTATGCTAGCCTTATAGAATGACATGGAAGTTTTCCTTTTCCTTTGTTTTAAAAAAGTTTAAATAATATAGAGGTTATCTACTTTTTTGAAGCTCTGCTAAAACAATCTTTTAAAATTCATAATTCATATTTTTCTATGAAACCGTTCATTTCATCTAAATATTCCAATGTATTGGTATAGTATTTTACATATTATTTTGTAATTTAGATCTCTGTTTTATTGACTTTCTCTTTTTAAATTGTTATATGTTTTTTTTCTTAATGGATTATATTAGCCCATAGTTTTTCTCTTCCTCCTCCTTTTTTTTTTTTTTTTTTTTTTTTTTTTTTTTTTTTTTTTTTTTTTTTTTTTTTTTTTTTTTTTTTTTTTTTTTTTTTTTTTTTTTTTTTTTTTTTTTTTTTTTTTTTTTTTTTTTTTGTGTGTGTACCCTACATTCTTTTAAAACTGTGTATTTTCTATACTGAGGAAACCAGAAATTCTTTGGAAACATACATATATCTTGGATTAAACTTGATAACTGAATTATTGAAATTTTGTTTTTGTGTTTATATATATCTACCTGTTAAGTCTATCCAAATATCTATCTTCCTCTTTAATTTGTCAGTTCTGATGTGTGTATTAAAATATACTATGATCACGATTTTATCAATTTCTCCTAGCATTTTATTAGTTTCTGCTTTATATGTTACAAAGTTATGCTGTTGAAAAATTTATAACTTATGTTTTTGTGGAGGATTGCAATAAATATAAATTTTTTAAAAAATCTAAAATGCTTTTTTATTTTTATAGTGTTACTAATGCCCTGTTTTCTTTTCACAGTCTTTCTCATAGTAAACATATATACACACATATACACATATTTTATCTTTTTAATTTTTCTGCACCATTCTCTTTTAGGTGGGGTTTTTACAAGTAGCAGATGTTGAGTTTTGTTTTTTACATGTTTAATATAAGTGGAATTTAACTTACTAACATGAATCATGATAACTAGTATGTGTATATGGAGCCCCTTCTAGCCATCTCATTTTGACTGCATTTTATCTCATCTCTAACCATCCCTGCCTCCTTCCCCAAAACTCAAACTCTGCTGTTCTCTTAGATCCCCACATCCACACCAAAAGTCATTCCTGGCAACTAGTTCACTTTTTTTACAGTATAATTCATAGGTCTCCAATTAAATGTGTATGTTCCCTGCTGCTAGGGGTAAGGTTGGGGAAGTGGGGTTCGAAGCAGTTCTTTAATTCCCTGATGGCTGTCTTATCCTAACTTTTCACTTGTTCACTTTGTGCTTGATAGTCTGCCAGATTTGTTCTTACCACTGTAGTAATTTTTCCCATGAGTGTTTGGCTCTATGGTCTTTATTTTCTGTTACTGTTTATCTGCTTCGATTTGCTTTCTAACCACCAATAATTCTTCACAATTTCTGGTCAGCTAATGACAGTCTTTCTTACTTTTCTTTTTTAAGTGTTTATTCTCTTTTAAAGAATGTATTTTCTGTCTTTTTAATGGATTTGGGGCAAAAAGAGGTGTGGATGCTAGTGCTCTGCCCTCTAACTTGAGCTGAGCCATATTATTTTCATACTAGTTGATACATTAATATCTGATCATAAGGATGAGACTTGTTTATGTATTGCATCTACTTTTAGAGATACATTTCTGTATATTATACACATTTTCAATCTCAAATTTAATCAAGGACTTAATTTGATGGCCATTTAAAATGCAAAGCAAAAAGAAAGTGACATTAATACTTATCAAGTGTCCATATAACTATATAGCTACATATAACAGTTCTATAGATCTACATAAATATACAACTATAATGATTAGAATTAATCTGGAGGCTAAAGTAGGATCATTTTACTCTTGTTCCTTTTCTTTTAATAAATAGAAGTGTACCCGAAGGCTTATAGTCCATGTTCTCAGCATTTCTGAAGGCTTGTTATCAAATATGCTCTTATTACCAATAATTTTATGTATCGATTTGCATAATGTATTTCAAGGAAAAAATTCAATATCAACCATTCTTGCTTTTTTCTCTTTTTATTGAACTACCAAGACTAATATGGCACATCACTAAGGAAAAAGTGCTATTTACTATGCAAAAGGTACAGTCAGTGATTGGCATCTAAGACCAATTGATCTACCCATTACCACTGTCTCCCTACCCACTCTAGCACTACTATGAAGCTATTGATTTAAACTCTGTCGATCGGTTTCCATTTTCTGATTTTGGGCAGGCCAATTAAGAAAGTGAGTAATTGTGATTACACTGCTTCAGGATCAATTACATTTGATGCAAGACAAAGTGTTCTTTTTGGAACACACACAAAAAATAATTTTTTATCTAGTATGCTTATGTTCTTAATTAAATTGAAAATAACTAATTTATTCCTTCACAACAGCAAAACATATTGTGAATGCTTATAAAAGCTAAGGTTATTTTCTTTGTAAAATACATTCATCATTTTCCTAAAATTCGTTTAAGAGAAATTGAGAAAAAAATTGTTCATATATACTTCCCAATGTAAGAGAAAAATCAAACACTATCTACATATTTATCTCTAAAGGGACTTAGTTGATTGTGAAAGACAAAATGAAAATCTTGTCCAAAGGACTACAGAAGAAATGTAATGAAAATATATTTTTAAAAACCTTCATTACATAGAATATAAAAGGTTATTTAGATAAATTGATAAGAAAAAATAAATTTTTTAGTTTGTAACTGTGCTCTAACTTGGTGCATGAGCTTTGTCATTGGGCTCACATTGTTGAAATCATTAAAATGAATATACCTCTGGTGGTGGAGGCAAATCTATTTAGAGTGATGTTACTCATAGTCTTGTGCTCGGTAATATTGATCTGTGTTGTTTGCCTAATAGAAAAATAATAAACAATTACTAGGCAATGTTGAGAAAAGTAATCAGTTTTTATATATCACTAATATAGCAGACCTCCCAAAACATAAAGGTGATGATCTGCATAAAATCAATGTGTTATGCTACATTGCTTATATTCATCACTGCAGGTTCTCAGTAATAAATGGTACAGTATTAGGCCTGAATTACTGGTAAACTAAAAAGGTATATGAAAAAAAAAAAGGCTGACTATATTTAACGAATAAAAGTTATTTTAAAATGTTTATTACCTAAGCTTGGAGATTTTTATCATTAACAAATTCTGCTTTAAGCTAGTTAAAATTCAGATAAATGTCTCGATTCCTTTCAGAATAAAAACAAAGCAACTTCATTTCAAATTCACAATTATATCTTAGACCAAAAAAATATAAAAGAAAAGAGTTCAAAGATAATTCTTCAAGATGCATGAATATGAGCTTTGTACTAACTGCGAATAGTTTCTGGATTTCATTAAAAATGTATTTAAAATGATATAAAAACAATTAACAATGATAAAACCCAATCCTAGAAAAAGCTCCTTTGAATAATATTCACCTAAGAAACCTTTGCCAATTGCATTTTCTTTTGAATTTTATTGAAAGCTATTTGCAAATTAAAGTAAAAAGGGAAAAACGTATGGGTTTTAGGTACTGACAGAATCAATAATTCACTTAGGAGGCTCAAGATAAAGTATAAGATGTTTTGTTTCAAAAGATTTCTTTTCTGAGCCATTCAATAATATTATTAAAATTTTTTTTATTTCTCCTGAATTTTCCAAAACTGTAGAGCTAAGAGAAGTAAAAAAATTATTTAGCTTCTTACTTTGACCAACAAACTATGAATTTTAATCACATGTGGCAGACTGTAATGGCTAGTCGTGTGACAAATGCTAAACACACATATAGTGCACACAATTTGTACAACTATTCCATGGCATTCTAACCATTGCCAAAGAAAAGCACATTTGTTAAAATGTTTTGTCTCTCAAAGAAAAAAGCTACTGAAAGCCTAGTTTTGATCTGCTATTCTTTACAGGTAATAAGAAATAGAGAAAAACAATTGAACTTACCACAACTGGAAACTGGCAGTCTGAGTGGAATCACAAAAGTCAATACCCATTGAAACAGTAATGGATCCCTCAGGCTCAAGAGATTCTAGGAAATTAGATAATTTAGACATGAAAATAAGGAGGATGTGAAAAAGAGGCCAACTAAGCACCAAAAACTTATGTAATATTTGCAGTTTGGTTAAATTTAATGATAGCTTATAAGAACACTTTCAAACTAAGAATATTAAAACAAATTATAAGTTAATTTCACTATTCTGCTTGAAGGTTTTATTTTCCACAACTTAATTCTGCACATATTTCAATGAGTACATTATATCTACTTGTTTCTGAAATTCAGAGAATTTCATGTTTTGTAATATTGTCTCTATAGGCATTGAATGTGGGAAGGAAATAAATTTAGTCCTGCGAAGAACAATTGTAACGAACTCTGAGTGCTTTTACAAGATTATGTACTTAAAACTATGGAATGTTTATTTAGATAAAAAATGTAAAATTTAAATGATGTTCCAAATTTCCACAGGGAAAAAATCCAAAATTTAAAAATGCCAATTAAAAAAAAGCTGGATGAAATTAATTTATTGTACTCAGAAATTAATCAAAACTGGCATTATAGAAACCAAAATAAGTCTAATTGTGTTATTCAAAGAATAATTATTGAAAGGAAATTTAGTAACGAATTAGATTATCTTGAAAAAAAACAATTAATAAAATGATATTTTATAGATTTGGAATTTTTGAAGTTTCATCTATCAACTAACCAAGTATGGGAAATAACTATCAATATACATACAAAGCTGGTGCTTTTTCACTTGACAATGATAAACTTAAGACAAACAATAACAAAATTTTATTATGTTTGTGATTCCAAAGTCTAGCTGTACATTAGAATAAGAAATCTTAAATATATTAAATATATTATTTAGTATACATATTTATATATACATTACATATTTAAACAGAAACTATCCACTTTTGATTTCCACTTTGTTAAAAGTTTCAATATAACTGCAGTCATACTGTATAGCAGCTTTATATTTAGCTTTGTCTACTCTCTATATATCTTATTAAATATAGTTATATTTTAGTGAACACACTTTAATACAGCAGACTGTGACTATCCTAGGGCATGTTGGCAAGTCTGCGAACTATGACAAAGATGATGATACAGATAGTACAAAAGAATAATTCAATAAGCTTAATATATCAAGAAGTATGTTTATGTCTTATAGGCTCAATGAAGTTTAGGCATTATAAGAGGGTACTTGATTAAAATATTGGTTTGCTTATTGGCATATAAGTTGATTTTTCTAGTTTGAATTTCATTTGTTTATAAACTTAACATTTACCAGGATGCTACACAAGTATCAGAAGGCTTGCTGCCTAAATCTTCGGCAAACAGGCTTTATTGTAAATGACTATGATTTTTTTGCATTTCTCCCAAAGCTACACCTTTATCGGTTCACAATACTGTTGGTCACAATGCTCAAGGCTATTGTTTAGTGAATACTTAAGGTTTTCTTCTGTGCTATAGATATATTGGGTTTGGTCTTGTTTGTAGTCAAATACCACATTGGTAGCAAATGCTGTCATCTTCATAACATGATGGCATTCATGATTTAGATCTCTCTACATCATGTATCCTTGTATTTCATTTGACAAACTGACAGTTCTCAAGATGGCCTGCTGACAGCACTCTTTGACACAATTTGGTATCATCTTCAGTCTTAAGATAATTAAATGTGAGTTTAGTGCCATGCTAATTCTGGAGGACAGCTTATGATCAATGGCATGTTATATTATAGGAATGCTTCAGGAACAAAGTGATCAGCATAAAATTCTTCATATAATGAATTTTTATAGTATTTGAAGCCTACTACATTGGAAAAATTTACTCATTTAGGTGTCTTTATTTGGATACTGCTCTGAATCACTGCAATATATATGAGAGCATTATATAGAAATGGCTGAAAAACACTGTTTCTATTATAGCACACCATTAATAATGAAAAATGAAATCACAAAGGATGTCATCTACTTGGATACAACAGTTGTAGAGTACCTACCTAGTAAAATCTTAGCTAAACTCATATTTGTCAACTGAATATACTACAGACAATCTAAGGCTATTCTGTGTGTGTGTGTGTGTGTGTGTGTGTGTGTGTGTGTGTGTGTGCGCGCGCGCGCGCGCGTGAGTGCGCGCGCATGAGTGTGTATGTTTTAAAACTCTTGGTCACTTTGTGGAAAATGCCACGTTATTCTTAATATTCTTGCAAGTAATCCAGGCAGGGAAAAACTCAGAAAAAAGTCATCATATATTATAGACTAAAAGAAAATAGAACGGTGACAAATAAGAAAGCTGCTGAACTCCTTAACATATATGTATATGTGTTAATTGAATAAAAAAATTATCTTACCTCCCTTATTTCACAAAAACACGCAGTCAAAATATTTTTGGAGGACTAATTAATATATATTATACTCTGTAAGTCTACTGATAAAAGAGACTACACATATCCACTGTATGGGAAAAAATTCTGTATCTTGAGGGTATTCAATAAATGCCAATAAAACGAATGAGACATTATAGTCATAAAAATTTGCCTAAGACATAAGGAATGCAATTAGCACTAATACCCTGGCTAGGTGGAAGGTCAGGGGAGGGAGGGTGCAAATGGGGGGATCATTTTACTAACTATATAGATGTCTAGCCAGTGTAGTGTATACTTGAAACTAATAAAATTTTTTTTTAAAAGAAAAGCTCAATAAAATCTAATTTTGAAATATGAAATTAAAAAAAAACTTGCTTAAGGAAAAATCTACTATGAGTACCAAGGCAATGGTATACATTCATATTTTATTACTGGTAGAACCATACTATGAAATTTATTATATTTATTTTTTTCTATTCTACATAGGCCAACAAAAGGTCAACTCACTGACTCATATGCCAGCTCAAAGAAATGTTAATACTGTTCTACTGTTTTAATTTTTAGATAAGATTTTCAACCTTCAGACAATTCATAAATCAGCTGTTTGATGCTTCTTTTAAAAGGCTAGATTTTAGAAAGCAATTAAAAAAGAGCACCAATTGGGATATTTACAACTCCTTAGCAATATATTAACTTCACAAAACAATAAAAAATAAAGATACTCTGTATTCTTTAAATGTCTTAATTATCAAGTTATTTTTTTTATTAAGTGGGTTCTGAAATCATCTTTTTTAAACTCTTTGGTTACTTATAAAAATCTACCATATTCCTTCCATTAGAAATTATTTTATTCTTTTGTGTAAAAGCATAACAAAGAATGACTTCCTTTACTGAATGACTCATGAGAACTATACAAGAGAAATCAACAATGTCAAAGAGCTTGGGTGAAGATGAAGAAAAATAGAATAGTTATGTGAAATAATGAGTAAAGAAGGCACAGTCCTGGTCAAAGGCTTTGCTCACCTAAAGTATTGTAAAAATGAACTATCTGGAGCTCTCTGATTATAACATTTCAAAGATTCAATGGCAGAAACCATATATCACTTTTCATTGAAATTTTGCCTGGCAATTCTCCCAAAGAAACTTTAGGGCTATCTCCACTTGCACAATACAGAAGGAATAGAGATAGACATGCTAATTACTACACTATTTTAAACTCACAGTAAGACACACAATTATTACATTTAATCTTTAAAAGGTATACTTTTGGTACAATATTTAAAAAATGGAAAGGGATGAAAGTTTGCTGAGACAACATCATGTAATGGGCACTGAGGTAACCTGGAAAGCACAAGCTACATCTAAGAGGCAGCCCGCTATGCATCAGCTAGTTGCATTGTGTGTGAGAATAAAGAACCCAGTACTGCCAAGTCTTGTGTTTTATTCCAAGAAAAGTGAGATTTCTGGGTTGGTTTTTAAATGTAAAAATATCTTGATTTTTAAATGGAGTAAACAGATTAAAAATATTTAAATAAAAAACAATGTGATGTGTATAAATACCAGTAATATACTATGGGCTATTCTATATTGTATGTGTGAAAAGGAAGACAAGCGGAATAGTATACATCTTTTCGTCTTAACTCCCTTCACCTTTCAACTTACAGAATGTGAAAGAAAACAGGGAAGGGGGGATATGGGAGGTATTGCATTAAAAAAAGCATGCAGAGAATAAAACTGACCAAGAAGAGTGACAAGGGCAGTTAGTTAATGCAGATATAGGTAAAATGGGAGGCAATTTGGATTCTTCAGACCCATCCTGCCATCAACACTGGTATTACCCTTGCTGGAACCTGATTTGCTAAGGGTAAATAAATGTTTATCTTGTATGATAAATTTGGTTTAAAAAGGGAAAACAAACAGAGTATGTTAATAGTCAGTAAAATTTTATGTATGCTACTTTTTAAAAGATGAACACATTTAATTCACAGTTAAAGCTTTAAATGATAGAATATTTACCTATTGGATTAAAAACATGCATTTGCATGCCTGTAGGAAGCTTTTTTTCCCCTATGTGAATATTTTCTATCTTTCTATCAGTAGTATTGCTCAATGTTATTTGTACAGAGACCATCTTATCACCAAAAATGCAAGGCTGTCTTGGAAAGAAATAATGGGCAGCTAGTCCTTTTCCACTCATTCGATGTAGCAGCACATGAGTTTTCATCGGTACAAAGACAGGAGTACTGACCTATTGCATATTGGAAAAAGAAAAAAATGTTTTAGTGAATTTAGTTATTAATTCTCTTAGAGAACATGCAAAATTTCATGATATTTAACCTGTTTTCCCTAAAGCATTACATAAACCACAATAATGAACACACAAAGATATTAGGTTAGAAATTGCATAAAAATGTAAGGTAAATGCCTTCAAAACAGTATTAAAATTTTTCTGTACAGGTATATATCAAAGTATTTAAAAAATACACATATCTAATAAGAGAATAATCCCTGTTATACATATTTATATTTTTAGTGTTTATAAATTTGTTAGTTTTTTTCCTAGTACACTATATTTGGATATCTCGATAATTTTCTTATTAGTTTTAATAATTTGTCAGTTGATTTTCTCAGGCCTATGAACTGTAAGAGAGATCTGCCAATAATGAACATCCTGTATCTTCATTTCCAATCATGATTCTC
The DNA here is from genome assembly GCA_004027375.1 of Macroglossus sobrinus. NCBI lineage: Eukaryota > Metazoa > Chordata > Mammalia > Chiroptera > Pteropodidae > Macroglossus > Macroglossus sobrinus. The sequence goes on along the minus strand of PVKZ01000059.1, from coordinate 5,055 downwards.
TGAACATTTTCACCTTGAATTTCCTTCACTATAAACTGAAGTCTATGACCTCTTTTAAGGTGGCTTCTACCTTTGCTTTAATGATTAAAAAGATCTTCCCTACTTTAAGATCAGGTAACTATTCAATTCCATTTTCTTCTAGAGCTTTCATGGTTCCAATTTTTTTAAATTCATGTGGAACTGATTTAGGTATATTAGCTCCATATTTAATTATTCTTCTCTAAATACTTAACCAATAGCTTGTACATGATTTAACATTAGATTTTCCTCGATGATCTTTAAATGTAAATATTCTAATTATTTATATACTTGGAAACATTTTTGGACCTCTACTGAGCTGTTAATCCAGTACCACATTGTTTTATTTCTTATAGGCCTACACTATGATTAAGTTATGTGGCAAAAAAATAAAGTCTCTCATTCCCTCTCCCCTCAGCCAATATTTTCTTGGTTAATCATGTGTTTATCCTTTCAATGAACTTTAGATTCTTTTTGTTAAATTCTCCCCTCAATCTTGAATGGAATCAATCATAAGCAGCATATTAAATGCAAAAACACAGTCCATTCTAAAATCATGTGACAGCTTTCTTTCCATTCAAAATATTGCAAGTAGCTTACCTGACACAGGAAAGGTATATTTATTATTATTTTCATTTTTTAATTAAAATCAATTTGTAATTAAAGAAACCTAATTAAGATTTTTTCCTCGAACAAGTGTGCTCTTCCAAACCAGGTTTTCTATTATAATTGTGAAAGTATATATTAATGTAGTCAACATGTTCACTATGCCACGGATACCTGATAACATTAAAAACTTACTAATATTAATAATTTAAAATTCATTAACAAAAACCCAAGAGTTAAATAGCACATATCCAAAATGATATATGTCTCCTAATTGTCATTAAAGTATAGTATCCCTTCTCCAAAAGCTCGACTTATAAGGGCAGACAATTTAAAATAATCATCTTAAAAATGCATGAGTTTATTTGTAAAATATAATAAATAACTAGATAAATGAAAAATTTTGGCTAAAGTAATGGAATGACTGGCCTATGCATTCTACTTTGGCCTTTTGATGATGGTAATTGCAGTCGACATTTTAAGTTTTCAAAGCACTTTCACCTCTAATTTTAGGTTCTTTTTCCCGCATAATAATTATTTTCCAAACTCTTTTGTTTCAATGCTCACACTAAGTTCTATTCCTTTACAAGTCCTGGGGGTTTATTAGCATAACCCAAGACAGCAATCCTTAGCAATGAACATTCCTTCAAAGATATAGTGGACACCATAAAAATAAGCAAACAAACACAGAACATGAGAGAGTGTTTATATAAATATAATATACAGAAGCAGGGGTATGGTTTACAAGCAGCCAGGAATTAGCGATCCAAACATTTTAAAAGGTGCTTAGAAGGTATGCCTTAAGTCATGTAAGAGCTGTCAACATGTCTTGGTTGGTTTATTGATTCTCTCTCTCAATATAACCCTGGGATACATGGTATAAATATTGGTTTGTTTCCTACCTTGTCTCAAGATTCTGCATTTTTATTAAAATAGCTTAAAAGATGTTATGAACACAGGAAGAAAAACAGCACAATTCTCTCTACTCATTCTTTCCACAGCTTCAGTGAAGCTGAAGAAGCATTCTTTAATAAATTCAGTATCTAAAAAACAACTTCTATGATAATCCTTAAAGGTTAACTGTGACAATACAGAGAAGTCTCTGTTTTCTTCTATATTAAACAGCATCATAAATGGCACTTTGTGGCAATGATATATATACTTTTTGAAGTATAGAAAGGGGCTAACTGAAAGTGTGATTGCTTTTAATTTTTTTACCTGTTTTCTAAGTTCATAAAGTCACATTAAACCAATTTCCTCTAGATCAAAATCTAGATCAACTACATAGTTGACATTTTGACCAATAAAACCAGTAGGTTCCATAAATCCTTCAACAATTTCCATATATAATATAATTAATCCTGACAGGAAAGCAAGATTTTCATTCAATATTTTGTATATCCAATTAAATATCTATATTCCAAACACATATATATATATCATCTGTGGATGCTAAACATTGTGAATGGTTTTGCTGACTTAACATTTTATAAATGTCAATAATTTTCTTATATGTAAAAAAAAAAAAAAAACCCCAAGGGAAAAAAAGTTAATTACAGAATGATCTAGACTTGAGTTGTGAAAATGAGGGTTTAAGAAAGAAGGTACTTATTAACAAGTTTGAACAAACAGATCATCTTGGGCAGGGGTCAGCAAATACAGCCTATAAGCTAAATGTGACTTGCTGCCTGCTTTATAAAGTTTATTGGAACACAGCCATACTCATTAATTTATATATTGTTGATGGTTGTTCTCCAATGGTACAGCTGAGTAGTTGCAATGCCAAACATATCTACTATCTGGATTCTTTACAGAAAAAGTATGCCAACCCTTGTTCTAAGGTCACAAATGTAACATCCTTCCTCCTCCCTTCTCCTTCTTCCGTTTTTGGGGAACAAGTCACAAGTCTATAACATTTCTGAGAAAAGGCATTAATAACTTTTTTTGCTCCTGAGAATTTTTCCAAGGATGTTTGTATAACAAAAAGCCTTCGGAAAGAGGTAAATACCTCTTTTGGGGGCAAAAGTTAGAAAGGTTTGCTAACAATCCTTATATAAGATTGGGATCATCTATACTCAGGTTCCTCTCTGTGCGTAAAGCAACACACTGCATGAGTAGTCATCATCTGGCCTTCAGCCTGTCACCCTATAGGAATTGGAACAAAGAGAAACAGTGCAAATGATGTTATTTTGCTATAATAGGCCACTGTTATTGCTGTGAGTAATAAACTGTCCTTTGTCTTTGATGAAGGAGTCCCATGCCTTCTACAGGTATTCATGAAATTGTCTCAGGCTATCCTGTTATCTTGTGTTTTGGTCAAAGGTTCCCAGATCCACTTACTCCAAGTAACTAAATTAGCACTTAGTAGGACTATCATATACAACTGTGCAGTGGCAACTGGATATGAGCTTAAATTTTAGCTTACATTCAAGGGTTGCCTCTTTGGAATTTACATAATAGCACCATAGGAGGTAGTGGTTTTGCAAACGAGACTACAACTTTACATAGTAGAAACTGCTTTTTCCTTTTGACTTTTCTCTAGGAAAGTTGATCTTGTGACCTGGTTAACTTTTTTATGTGTTTCTGATAGCTCAATAAAGAGTTAAGTAAGTTCTGACACTGAAGAATAAGAATTCAATGTTACACAGGTTGCTTTTATTTTGTTCAAGACTAAGTGTTGGTCTTTTGAGGAAGGTTTCTCTCTAGTGTTTTACCCTGTAGTGGTTATGTATGGGACTGTCTGCTCAAAACCCTACCATCTTCTAGGAACTTGACCATATTCAGTTCTTGATGAAGCTGGCATCTTCTCATGCCACCTCATTATGTGGCCCTGGTTAACTTGTTCAGAAATGAATACACGGCTCTCAGTGAGTCCCTTTCCTGGGATTTATAGATTTATAGATTGGGACTTGGGAAATTGAGCCAGTCTCTCTCAAATGGCTAAAATTCTGAGATTTAAAACTCAGAAAAAAAACAACTATATTTGTGGCCATATTCCTACCATATTGTTCAGCTAAAAATAAAGCGCAGATGAGAGAGTCCTGCTGTTATTTTTGGTTTGTATATGGATGGTTCTTGAAGCTGACATATTCCTGCCCTTTTTGAAGCTTGGTTTTCTGGGAAATACTCTAGCATTCCTTCCTGTAACTTCCCTTTTTTTGTTAGTTCATTTTGGGTTTCTATCATTTAACACCCCCACCCAACTACTATTGAGGATTAGTCACATTTCAGGACACTAACTGGGGGATCAGGGAATAAACTTCTAATGGGAGAATGTACTCTCCTACTCCTTTTCCTAAAGCCTCAGTAGATATGGGTTGGTGAGATCAGAGACTCAGGTATAGCCTCTGATTAGGTAGAACCATATGAATTTATCAATTCTGTAGGTCACAACAGCTGAATTAGCAATTCATATGGTTCAACCTAAGAGCTTCCTTTGGTTGAAGGTTAATTGATCCTAACACTTATAGGAAAGAGGAGTCCTTGATATGACTAGTCTAAGTCACTGGAAGTCTATACTGGAGTTAGATAGCAAAGCCCCTGTTCACAATAAAGTACCACTTTGCCTTTCTTTGTTTTCTGATTCAGTGTCTCCCATGGGCATCTTGGGTGGAATGCTGGTCTTGTTCAAAAATTAGGTATTCCTTTGGCTCCCTGACCAATTAAAGCATTACTATTTCAAACACAAAGTAACCATTAATCATTAATTTATTAATTCACTCTTTCGACTAACAAACATGTATTTAGTTCTATAAACCACTGTATAATGATACAAAGAAAGAGTATTTCCGTTTTCAAGGGCTTTATTGTTTAGCTGAGTAGAACTAAGTAAATCAGCTCGTGTGATAATTGCTATCTATGACAGAGGTTTAGCAGACTAAGAGAACACAAAAGTCATAGCTGACACCCGAGAGAGATTGCTCAGAGAAGGAATCCATAGCTATTTCATGAACTAAGTAAAACCTGACTATTTTTCATTACTTCTATTATTACCATTCTAGTCTGATCCACCACTATCTCACATGTGGATTATTCTAAGAGCCTTCTAACTGGTCTCTTTGCTTCTACTCCTGCACCCTACATAGCGTAGACTGAATATAATAACCAAGAAGAAACATTTAAAGTAAAGTTATATCACGTCTCCTCTGTTCAAAACTCTCCAGCGGCTCCCAATTTCACTGAGAGTAAAAGCCAAAAAGACCTATAAGGCTCTATATGGTCTGCTCCCCTGTAATGTTACTCTTGAACCCATGAGTCACTCTACTCCAGACTTCCTTTCTATTCCTTGCACAAACTAATAATGCTCCTACCACAGACCCTTGGCATGGGTTCCCACTTCCTGGCGTGCACTTTCTCCAGATACTACTGTTCTGATATATCTTTGCTCAAATGTTACCTTCTCCTTCTCCTTCTCCTTCTCCCCTTCTCCCC